>VWZO01000155.1:138466-194936 GCA_013396975.1 Bucco capensis | reverse complement strand
CCCTGAACTGCTCTCCTCTGGCCTCCACTCAGCAGCTCTGCACACACACTAGTTTGAATGGCGCCCATGGTTTGGAGCAGGCACACAGGATCACTCTGGAGGAGAAAAGACAGCGCAGAAAGAATCGTGTCTTGCAGCTTCTACCTGCTGAGGAGTCCTTGTGCTGTGCCTTTTGCAACCGCTCTGGTCTGTCCCAAATTGGCCTTTGCAGCCAGCAGCGCTTGGAAAAAGCACTTGGGAAGAGCATGGATGGAGCCCTCCCTGGAGCTGCGTTCTGGAAGCCTGCCCATGATGATGATGATTTCAGTATTGAAGTAGAAACACACCTACCTCTTCATAATGACCACCCCTGGATGATGGAGGCCAAAGCACACCCAGCTGAGCTCCACTTTGTGGGATGAGTAGCTTCCCTCACTAGAAGTAAAGGTGATGAATCTGGCCTGGAAGAAATATTAGCTTATTTGGCTAGTTTGGCAGAATAAATTTCATTCACATGCAATAAGTGCAAAACCACCCCAAGCCTTTCAAAGCTGTTCTGTTCAGGTCCATGGCTCTGAGAGCCTTGAAATCAGGCTCTGCAGAGGAAGAGGAGACAGAGTTACCATAGCTGAATGATGTGTGAAGACAGCACATGAACAAAACTCAGGTTAGAGGCTGGTTAAGGCAAAAAAAGAAAGGAAATGGAGGATATTTGGATGAATATCCAAGGAATGGATATTTGGGAGTAACCTCAGATGTGCCAGTGCTGCTCCATCCTTTTGAGACACTTTAGCTTTCAGATGAAATCCTCCTTGTCAACACTTCACACCTCTTTTCCCCTTATGTTATTTAGAGTTTCCAAAGGAAATATATCCCACTGATGCTCAGCAAAAGCAAACCCATGTCCTGCTGGCTGTTAGCTGAGCTTCAACCGAAGCCAAAGCTCAGCTTCCACTTCATAACCCCAGCTTTAGCTGTGCTGGAGCATCAATCCATGTAGTAGTACTTATGAGGAATAAATTGATTTTCTCATTTCTCTCTGTTGGCTAAAAGTTATTCGATTATGTATTTAGCTGCTAATGGAAACTCATTAGTAGATTTTCATTTCATGCTTGTTTGCACCTGCAATCCATTCCTCCTTGTCCAAAGGACTCTTTCATTTAGGCTTGCCTGCTATAAATTTCTTTGCATAGAAACTGATAAGCACCAGCCAAAAATTCAGTGTACATGGCCTGGAATAGCTCAGGGCCATCCTTTTTTTTTTTACAAGAGTATCATCATTAAAGCAACAGATCTCTGGTGATTCACTGCCACTTATTACTGCACATATTGATGGCCTAACTTACCTCCTGCTTTACTTGGTAATTCTGTTATCTTTGCTAGCTACAGCTTCTTCTTCCCTTGTGCTCTCCCAGAGCCTCACAAGGCTCCTCTCCATCCTTTTTAACCCAAAGATGGGAGATGCCTAATGAGTCTGCAGGGAAATATTTCCCTGAGGTGGGTTCAGCCACCAATTCACCCCTGAGCCACCAGCAAGGGCTTCAAGCTGCCCAGTTTTCTTTGGGATGCCCACCCTCCAGCTCTGCTCCCTGACCTCCTGATAAGAGCATCCAGCCAGGAGAGGCAGGGAGGATGAGGCACAGTGCACACACCTAACTAGCTAGAGGGATTACTTGGTCCTTTGGCCATGACTAAAGTCAAAGCCAAGCTCAGGAGGTATCTTTTCAACAAGCAGGCTGCATTCAAGGGTTGAGACAGACACTGCTTGAGGACTAATCAGCCCTTTTATCAGATGAATACAGCATGAACATCACTGCAGTCATTATTTTCAGCAGCTCCTCATTTTTAAGCCATTATCTACCCCACCAGCAACCCAGTTTAGCTGCACTTCACTTGCTTTGATTCATGCTAGGTGCTTTGTGGATGTTATTCACAGATCACAGAATCATGAAGGTTAGAAGAGACCTCTAAGATCAAGCCCAACCATCCCTAGCACTCCCATGCCACTAACCCATGGCCCTGAGGAGAGCATCTCAATGTTTGTTAACCCCTGCAGGGATGGTGACTCCAGCACCTCTCTGGGCAGCCTGGGACAAGACTGAACAACCCTTGCAGGGAAGAAATTTCTCCTTATACATTCTGCACCCAGAGCTTGAAAATCAAGTGGAAGCAAGTCTTGCAATAGCAGGAGTTTATCTGGATTTTATTTGCCCCCATGACAAGCTCAACAACCCTGAGCCTAGCATCACTTGGGCAGAGCAGCAGGGCTCGGCCAGAGCTTGGAGCCTTGGCCATGTATTCCTGTGATTTCATAGGTCTCCAAGGAACAAGAAAGCATCCTTAGTCCCTTTGGGGCTCAGACTCACCAAAGCATGCCATGGATAAAGGACATCAGCCTTCTATCATTGTACCAGCATCACAGTTATCACAGTAAATATCTCTGCTGTTCAATAAACTACATGCTCAGGGGTCACTTGGTTTATTGGGAGGGAGATGTGGATGTTTGAGCTGGAATAATAGCCTGTTCTAACCCAGCCAAGTCCAGCTACTCTGCCATCTGCTCAGTAGTATAGCTCAGCTAGAGAGGATCTGCTCAGTGCTGAGCAAGAGCTAAAGGATGGGGATGAGAGGACAGGGCCAGGCTCTTCTTAGTGGTGCCCAGGGGCAATGGGCACAGACTGGAAGCCAGGAGGTGAAACTTGTTTGCTGTGAGGGTGCAGAGCCCTGGCCCAGGCAGCTCACCTTCAGCTGAATTCTTCTGAACTGATCCAAAGATGAGAACTATATCTATTAGAGCTGTGTACTAACACAGCAAAAAAAAATCCATTTGCTGTAAAAAATATCTATCTTATCAACCACCTCAACCCCCTGGGGCTCTGCCTGGACTCCCCAGCAAAGCAGCTGAGGGCAGGAGCAGGTTGTGCATGTGCTCCTGATCAATACAGATCCCTTTGGCTATGAAGGAGAAGTCACTAGGTGTATGCAGGTTGCCTGCAGGCTGGGAGAGTTGTGGAGTACAAGAAGATTCCAGCACATCAAGTTGTGTTGTTTTTCCCCTCTCTGTCTTTTCAATGAGCTTTACCAGCAGGCAAACTCCAATCCATGTGAACTCTGCAGATGAAATTTCCTCCCAGTAATGACCACTAGGAATTAGTGAAATGTTAATCTTCCCACCTGCTGGGTGTGATTAGACATGAGTCTAATCAACCTGATTACACAAGAAAGCCATTTCTGCCTTTCCCACAATTGCTGTGTGGATATTGTCTGCTTTAGTTCTTCTGGTGGAAACTGGGAAATTCCTCACTTGCTGTTTGAAAGCAAAAATAATAATAATTAAATTAAAAGATGGAAAGGGGAGCAATGGAGGCTGAGAGTAATTGCTTTGTCACAGGTAGAGGAAGTGATGCTCTGAGGAGAAGTCAAATTAGGAGCTAGCTTGATCTGGATTTGAGTTGCTTTGATGAAGTCACTGCCTCTCTGAGTCTTGGTTTGCAGCTAAGCTGTTCTTAATGAGAATGCTAATAATTACAGGAGGGCTACATTGGCTGAGGGGCACAAGAGGCTGAAAGACAAAAGGTTTCATGTCACAAAATGACACCTTCCTGCTGCCAACTCTGCAACACTCTGGATGGGAATGGGACAAAGGCACCAGGGGTTGGTGACAGTGGAGGAACTGCACCAGCTGCAGGTGTCAGTGACAAAGACTCAACAACTGAAGGCTCATCCTAAAAAGCTCCATCTAATTGTATCCCTTGTGCACAGTATTTGTCTGAGCCTACATGTATTGGCTATCCCCAAAAGCTAGGTGCACACAGCTTCTGAGCAGGCCATGCAGTGCACACAGGCAATTCCCAAGCTAGAAATCCAGGAAAATCAACGGAGCAGAGGCATCTGAAAGTCCAAGGAACACAGCAGAGTGTGATGCTACCTTAACCATCAATCAAACCCACACTTTTCTTCTCAGCAGCCCCCAGGCCTCAGAACACTTGACCTTCACCCCCCCCATGCTTGCACAGCAACACAGCTAACAAGCCCTGGGCTTGAAAGCCAACCTATGGAATCATCCAATTCACTGTATTCCTGCTAGTTACCTGACACCACTCAGGACCTGAACAGCATCAGTTGACCTTAATACACCCAGAGAAAGATGATGCCAATTAGGAAACCAGTGTTTTCTCAGCACTTTTGCATGCAAGGAGGGGAAGAGACCTGAGGATCTCCATGGTGACAGTGGGGAGGGAGCTCTGTTACCTGCATGATAATCTCCAGCCTTTCAGCTGCTCTTCCTGCCTCCTGCACTTCTCAGCTTTACCTTGCCACACCTCAGCTTTCTAATGGAGAGGAACTGACAAATATCTGGAGTATTCCTTAGAGGAAAAACAAATCTTTTCCTGGTATACTCCTGCCACCCAATTTGCTTTAACAAATTTTTACAGGGAGAGCTGCTCTGGTGGTAGGAGGAATTTGCCTTTTACAGCTTTAAATTGGACTAGGAAATGAGCAAAAAAACCACCTTGTTAAAGACCTGTGCCCAGGGGCACTCCAAGCTCCCCTGCCACACAATCATTAAGTTGGAAGAGAACTCTAAGATCAAGTCCAACCATCAACCTATCACCCTCATGCCACTAAACCATGGCCTTAAGTCCCAAATCTCTATGTTTATTTAACAGCTGCAGGGCCAGTGACTCCATCACCACCAGCAGTCCTTTCCCAGCCCTTCTTGGCCCAGTGAAGGGGCTGCTGCCTTCCTCTCCTCCTTGCTCTCTTGGGAAAAGCTCCATCTTGTTCTGTTTACCTGATTAAAATCTTCATCTGGTTTCTCTCACACCTTAGGTTGTATAGGAATAGCCTTGGAAGGTGACCCACAAGCCTGTGAAAGGAACCTTAGAGCAGGCAGGTGGCACTGATATCCCAACTTGGGCATCCAGCAAGCTCCTCAGTGCTGAGGCAAGGTTCTTCCCCCCGAGGCTGCTGGAGCACTGGCACAGGCTCCTCAGGGATGGAGGCACAGCACCAAGCCTGCACAATGCTCTTAGACACATGCTGTGACTCCTGGCCTTGTCCTGTGCATAAACAGCACTTAGACTTCATGATCCTTGTGGGTCCCTTCCAACTCAGGACATCCTATGATTTCCAACTGCTCTCCAAACCCTCCCTGACCCCTCCTGAGGACTAAGGGATAGCAGCAAGGAGATGACCTGCTGGGCTCATATCCCCAGCAGGGCAGTGGGAGGGAGCTGGCAGGCCCACTGCTCCCTCCCTGAGATTTTAAGGGGCCAAGGCTCGATTCAAAGTGTTTCCATCCCTCGTGTTTGATGCAGCCAGGCAGGGAAGAAGCTGCCCCAGCTGCATGCTGCTCCCCACCACTGTCACTCTGGCAGCACACTGGCTTCACAAGGGAGAGGAGAACAAAAGGGAAGGCTGCTGGCTGTGCAAGCACCCAGTTAACTGCTGCATTGCTGCCTGGAATCTGCTCCTGCTTGCTGGAGAAAGAAATGCAGGAGATCATTAATGCCGATGCTGCTGATGCTGTGTGCAGTCACCTTCTTCCCCCCCGCTCCCCTTTTCCAGTGCTGTGTTATCTAACACCTGGCTGGGGATTTGAAAGGATCCTCTTCATCTCCTTTCATACACCAGGGCTAACTTTAGCTTCTGTAGGTAACACTTGCTGTTTAAACTTTAATAAAGAGGTATGTTTAGAATCTCAGGGGCACACTCTCAGCTGGTTTGAAACAAATGAGGATTACAGAAGGAGGAACATGAGCTACAAATAGGATTCATAAAATTAATTGGCTCTAAGGTGCAGCTGAGCAGAGCTGAGCCATCAGAAGCGAGGAGAGGCCAAAGCCTTCCTGTTGCCCACAGTGGGCCTGAGGCTCTGCTGCATTCAGCTCTCCCATCACTTGGGGTTTCCTCCAGAGCCAACCACCCTGGCACCACTGGCACAGCCCCAAACACTCTCCAAGAGCTCCAGGCTGCCTTGATCTTTCCATTTATCACAGAATCATGAAGGTTGGCAGAGATCTCTAAGCTCATCAAGCTTATAGGTATAGTATAGTTCATGCCACTAACCCATGGCCCTGAGGAGAGCATCTCAATGTTTCTTGAACCCCTGCAGGGATGGTGACTCCAGCACCTCCCTGGGCAGCCTGGGCCAAGACTGAACAACCCTTGCAGGGAAGAAATTCCTCCTTAGCTCTTCTCCCTTGCTGCAATGTTCTGTGGTGCCACAGAAGTTCTGCCTCCCAGGAGGATCAAGCCTGGAGCAGCATGGGGAGGTTTTGCACACTGCAGAGTTCCCTCATATCCCTTCTGATGATCCAGAAACTACAGCACATGCTTGAACACTCAGATGAGGTGAAGAAATCACACTTGAACCTTTGGCTACATCTGTCAGCCCAGTTGGCAGAATTCCTCTGTGCCTGCTTGTGCTCTCCTTGAGTCATTCGCTGGCCCTAGAAACACCAATATTCTATATATTGATTCTATCAAATATCATGCTGCTAAATCCAGCTGAGGGAATTGCTGGGATTCCTTGCAGGAGCCTGTCTGCTGTTCCCTTCCCAGCACACTCTAGCCCTGAGCCATGGGCCAGGAGCAGAGCAGCTATGTGCCTGCAATTCATGGCTGGGAGGATCAGTTGCAGCTGCCGTGCTTTAAGGAGCTAATGGAAAACCTTTAGCTCAACCTCCCTAATTGCACTGAAATCACCATATATAAATATATATATATATATACATACATATAAACCTTCTAAAATAGCTTCCATGTGTTCTCCCATTCCAGAGCTCTCTCCAGCTACAAAATGCTCAACTCTGCTGAGATGGACATCTCCCCACAAAGCTCAGCTTCAGTTAGGATCTTTTGAATAGCAAAAAGTGATCAAAAAACCTCAGTATAAGGATGTAAACAGGAACTAATTAGAAGGTTTGAAGGAGATGAAGCAAAGCTGCTAGGTTTTGCCATGACCCATGCCCTGGACAGGCTCCCATCCCTTCCCTGGGATACCCTAAGTATCCCAGAGCTGAGATGCTCAGAGGTTGCACACAGAGATTGCATAATCAGGCAGAAATTAAAACAAATAGGAGTAAAACTTATCTTGCTCCTCATCAATAACAGTGCTATTACTAGAAGGAGAAAGACTGAAGACAACCAAAATCTCTTCATCTTCCCTTTCTCTGCAGACTCTCTCAGGCTCAGCAAAGTTCATTAACAGCTGCTGAAATGCTCCCTAATTTCTCCTCTGTGTTTTAGGCACTCTCCCTGACATTTCAGTCAATGGCATAATCACCCAGGACAAAACACACTTTGTGATGATGCCCTTGGGTAACAAACATACCAAATGGTTGCTGATGAAACAGAGAAGCAGCAGAAGCATGACCATTTTTCTGTAATCCCTGACAGAGTCTTTGGACAGTTTCTGCCACTCTTGATAGCTCATGAGGGGAATCTGATGTTCCTCCTCCTTTTAGTTCAAATAACTCACATCCTCAGCAAAAAACTCAACCCCTCATGTAACAATGGCATCTCTCAACAGATCAGAACCACCAAGTTTACAGAATCACAGAATGTTAAGGGTTGGAAGGGCCCTAGAAAGATCATCTAGTGCAACCCCCCTGCCAGAGCAGGAGCACCTAGACCAGCTCACACAGCAATGTGTCCAGGCAGCTCTGCAATGGCTCCAGACAAGGAGACTCCACAGCCTCCTGGGCAGCCTGGGCCAGTGCTCTGGCACCTGAACTGCAAACAAGTTCCTCCTCAGCTTAATACTAAACCTCCTGTGGGCCAACTTGCTCCCATTCCCTCTTGTCCTAACATCAGATGACAAAGCATCCAGTATTTCTTCCCAGCTAAATCACACCCACCTGGATGCCACCAGGATCAACATGAGCAGCAGGGGCTCTGAAGAGCCTCAGCAACAAGTGAGGATACAACTGTGCAATCCTTTGGCTTAGAAGAGACCTTGAAGGTCATCGAGCCCAAGTGTCAACCAGCACTGCCAGGCCACATGCAGAGTGGCAGAGATCTCTAAGCTCATCAAGTCCAACCATAGCTATCACTCCCACACCACTAACCCATGGTTCTGAGGAGAGCTTCTTAACCCCTCCAGCAACCTTCAGCTCCAAAGCAAGAGCACCCTTGCTTTTTCCTGAGCCTCTTCACACACAGCAGACTATTCCAACACAATGCTGATGTTTTTGAAGGGATGTCTTCAGCTGGAACCTCAGAGACAAGTGCACAGAGGGTGGGAACAAAAGCCTTGTGGCATTTCTTAGAGAGAAAACCCAGTGTAGCAATTATTCCTAGCCTCACTTAGATCCTTGCAGACAGCCAAGCTGAGGTGGCAGACAGCAGCTAATTAGCTCTACAGCAGAATGAAGCTTTGATTGAAGTGCCTTGCTTAAAAACTATAAACCAAAATTACATCCATCCCCCCCCAGCCCCCTGATTACTCTCCAGCATGGGAAACAAGCACCCCACACATCAGCAAGGCAGAAAGGCAGAGGGGTTTATTGCTTTGCCAAGCAAAGACCCCCAAGTGAATCATTCCCAACTGTTTGATCTGCTGGATTCTGATCCATAATTTAGTGGCTGACATTTCAGGCTGCTTTGGGAGTGCAGCAAGCCCCTTGCAGTCACCAAAGGGGAGGGATCCCTGCTCAGCAAGGCAAGGTGGGCAGGGAACAAAAAGGTGGGTGGGAAGCAGCTCCAAAGCTAATGCACAATAAAAAGGGGAGGAAGGAAATAAATGGAGCCTTGAGTTGACTGAGTAAATAATTCAAATTGGGCTGCTGGTAATGTATGGAAATAAAAAGCCACCTTTAAGGAGCCCAGCAGGCAGCAGGTGCTTGAAGAGCAAAAGTAAGCAGAAAGCTTTTGCTTCACTTGGCTTTTTTTTTCTTCTCCCTGTTTCAAGCTCAAAAGAAAAGAGCTGCCCTGTGCTTGAGGGATTCTCCATGCTCAGCAGTTCTGCTGCTCAAGGTGGGCTTGGAGGAATGTTTCTGGCACTGTTGGGTTTCAATAGCCAAGTGGAGAGCACTTCCAGGTATTCCTGGGAATTACCCTCTTCTAGGGAAGGTTGGATGGCAATAACACAACCACCTCCACACTGCAGAGAAGGCATTTGGGTGACAGCCTAGTGTGGCACAGAGCTCCCCACACACCTGCTGCTGGCCACGTGCTCTTCAGCTGCTTTCCTAAGGCAATGTGTGTATCATCTCACACATTCAGCTCCTGCACCAAAGCTCTGGAACTATTCTGGGATGCTTCCCAGGGAGAAAGCCAAGCTAGTGGCACAGTCATGAAAAAACCTGGAAGATGGAGATGTGCAAAGACAAGAAAGGATGGAAGATGGAGGCTTTGAGGGAAGCAGAAGAGAGAGGAGGTCCAGCACACCAGGAAAGAGCAAAGAGATTGCAAAAGCAAAAGCTAAGCTGGGTAAAGATTCTCATGATTTATCATTGAATTCTAGAATGGTTTTGAGTGGGAAGGAACCTTTCAAGGTCATCTAGCCCAAGCCCTGCAGGGACATCTGCACTAGAGCAGGTTGCTCCCAGCCCCAACCAACCTGAGCTGGGAAGGCTCCAAGGATGGGACATCTCCCACCTCTGGGCCAGTGTCTCAACACCCTCAGTATAACAAATTTCTTCCCTGCATCTAGCCTAAATCTCCCTCTTTTAGTTTAAACCCATCACCCCTTGAGAACTTCTATCCATGAAAGTGTCTCATCAGCTTTCTGTAGGAAGTGGTTCACAGACAATGGAGAGAAGGTGACTCTGACTGGGTTGGGCATCATTTTATCCCCTCAGGGGCAACCACTTACCAGCAGCCATATTTAGGGTGCAAGGAGCAGCTGGCATGAGTAAAAACAGACTCAAAACAACCCCAATAAACACCAAGGTAGAAACATGACTGACCTGAGCAAGCTCTGGTAAGGGGAGGATGGAGCCAGGCTGCACATCCACACATCCTCCCTGCCATGTAGCTCTGCCTGTCTGAGTGATTTGGTGGTTGCAGAAGACAAGCCAGTCTTCAAAAGCTGATGATCTACCCATCTGCCAGCATTATCAATCAGCAGCCACAGGGCCAGGCTGTGCTGCACATCAACACCTTTCCCATTGACTCCCATCTGGTTCATTGTGTGAAAATGCCCTAATTAAGAGGAGAAGATGAGGTTTTGTTCAGCCAGCCAGCCTTCTGACTTTGTGTGGAGGAAATGGGAGAGCTAAGTGCTGAATCACAAGAGGTGGGAAGCACAGGCACAGAGGCCACTTTGAAGGTAAAGCTGTGCTGCTTCAGAGTGTCAGAGGGAGCTCTCAGAGGTTTAGCCTTCCAAATTACACATCTGGTGGGCTGCAGAGCTGCAGCCTGACAGCAGGATTCCCCCAGAGAGGCTGGGGAAGGAGCCTCACAGCACTGCACACAGGGCTTTGTCAGCTCAAACCCCAAAGGCAGCAGACAGTGATTGCAGATCAGAGGAGCTTACAGCTCTTAAATCCAACAATTTGCCACTCTCCAGATATCAACCAGGATAATGCACTCCCCACGCACTAATAAACCATCCTGCTGCTTAAAGACAGCCCCAGGGGTGACAGATGGATGGGCCTGCAAACTGGGATCTGGCCTTGGACAACACACACACAAGAAGAACAAAGCTCCCCTGAAAACCCCCAACCAACCCCACAAATCTTATGAGGGAACTGGGAGTGTTTGGCTTGGAGAAAAGGAGGCTGAGGGGAGACCTTCTCACTCTCTCCAGCTCCCTGGAAGGAGGTTGGAGTGAGATGGGGGTTGGACTCTTCTCCCAGGTGACAAGTGATAGGACAAGAGGAAGTGGCACATCAGTGCACAGTGTAGGCTCTGTGTCTGCACAGCCACTGCCACATCTTTATCATTGAATCACTTGGGTTGGAAAAGACCTCTAAGATCATCCAGTCCAACCATTCCCCAGCACTGCCAGCTCACCACTGAGCCATGTCCCTCAGCACCACATCTCCATGGCTTTGGAACCCCTCCAGGGATGGAGACTCCAGCACTGCCCTGGGCAGCCTGGGCCAGGCTTTGACATCCATTACAGAGAAGACATTTCTTCTAATGTCCAACCTAGACCTCCCCTGGCACAACCTAAGGCTGATTCCTCTTGCCCTATCTATCACTTGTTGCTTGGAAGAAGGGACCAAGCCCCACTTCACTCCAACCTCCTTCAGGGAGTTGAAGGGTGAGAAGGTCTCCCCTGAGCCCCCTTTTCTCCCATCAGCTGGGAGGTTGCTGTGGCAAATGGAAATGATTTGGCCAGCCTTAAAAACAAAGAAATAAACTCATTTTTAGGACAGAATGCACCTTTGGCCTATTTGGTTAATGTGCTGGGATGCCAGGAGCAAGGGTAGGGGTTTGAAACCACAAGTCATTTTTCTCCTTAGAAGAGTGGCTAAGTGAGTCTATTAATCTGACAATACATTTCAGCTGAGTTATTGTGACAGGGGACTTCCATTATCCATTTCATCTGCTTGCAAACTGTCAGGCTAAATCTCAGGGGGTTAGGGGAAAAAAGCTGCCTGCCTTTGTTTGCTGGTTTTATGTGCCACAACAGTTTAGATTTGGTTCACTTTAACTCATGATCCTGCACAACTGTAGAGGGGGAGGCTCACAGGGAACCTCCTACAGCTAACTGGCAACTTTATGGTCAAAGAGCAGGACAATTTGACACCCTAGCTGCATCCTGACATGGATATCAATGACCTTTTTACATATTTCTGGTTTTTAACTGGTTTCTCTCAGTTAAATGAAAAAGTGCTTTCCCAAAGCTCTGGTTTGATCCTGTCTGCAAAGCAAGCTGAAATAGGTAAAGCTCTTACAAGCAGAAATGAATCACTATGAGGCAATGGTGTCAAACTGCAATTCAGAAGGCTAGGATTCAGCTCCAGGGCTCTGTCACTGACTTCTTCAGTGCAGAGGAACTCCTCAGTTGTGCAGATGATGATCACAGAAGGTTAGGGGTTGGAAGGGACCTCTGCAGATCATCCAGTCCAACCTCCCTGCCAGAGCAGCACAGGCTAGAACAGTTTGCACAGGATGTGTCCAGTTGGGTTTGGAATCTCTCCACCACCTCCCTGTTCCAGTGCTCCACCACCCTCAAAGTAAGTTCCTCCTCACGTTGAGATGGAACTTCCTCTATGCTACTTGCTTATTATCCATTACTTGCTTCTCTGTGTAACTAAACCTCTTCTAGTAGAAGAACAATGTTTATTGATGTACCTGGTCACTGGCCAAGGAGTCTAGTGGTCAGGAAGCTTGGTGCTGAGCTCAGACTCTGCTCTGGGCCAAGGAAGGAGGAGGAGATAGTTTGGGGAAGCCAATGTTGCACCTGACCTGCAAAAAAAGAGATGTGCAAAAGCTACCATCAGTTGCAAGCACTGTGTGCTCAGGGGCACAGAGCTGAGGGACAGAAGGCAGGGGCCAGCACACAAGGAGCTGCAGGGAGCTTGCTTTCCATCAGTGCCCATGGGCTGCAGCCCTGGCCAATCCCCCATGGAATGGAAGCTTGGAAGCTTTCCTCCTGCAGCAGTGACACTTGGAGCCCTGGCTAGCACTCTGGGGATGAGGATTCCCCTCCAGGCTCATTTCCAAGCCCCTGGGAGCTGCAGGGAGAGCAGAGAGGAGGCAGCTACAGGCACAGCAACGCTGTCCCTGCACACACACTGTCATTGCAGCCTCTGCAGGGAAAGAGGAGTCAGGAATGGGACAGGGGACTTGAGAGATGCTAAAGCTGCCTCTGCTCCCACGCCAAGCACACTCCGGAAGCTCCAGCACCAAGGGCAAGGGAGAGAAGAAGGGAAACGGGGAGAGGGAGAAGGGAAACAAGGAAGGAGAGAAGGGAAACAAGGAAGGAGAGAAGGGAAACAAGGAAGGAGAGAAGGGAAACAAGGAAGGAGAGAAGGGAAACAAGGAAGGAGAGAAGGGAAACAAGGAAGGAGAGAAGGGAAACAAGGAAGGAGAGAAGGGAAACAGGAAGGAGAGAAGGGAAAAAGGAAGGAGAGAAGGGAAAAAGCTGTTTGTGTTAAAGCTTTTTCCATGTTAGGTCAATATCTTAAGGAGTCTCCACAAAGCAATCAACATTGTGAACAGTGACTAATTTCTCATTCCACCCTCTCAGCACTATTCCTGGGAAGGAATAAGAGGTCTAATTCCTGCTCTTGCCCAAAGTCATCCTTTGGTCTCAGGAGGTGGTGGCAAGCTGGGTACAAAATGTCAGTGTCACCACTTCCCAGCTCCACACTTGCTTTTGCTCAGCTCTGGGAAGTGAGAAGAGCCACAATATGCTCCTGCCTTGCCTGGCAGCTGCAGAGTATTCATTAGTTTTAATTATTTTGTAGGTTCTAAGGGGAACTATTAAACAAAATAATGGCAAACGGGAGGAACAGCAGCCTTATGTGGCTGTAAAAAGACAATCAAGCATTTTAGGATAGGCATTTCGCATGATTTAGACTCAAAACAGGACTAGAGGGAGCACATGGGGATTTGCCATAAAGCAGTTTTTATTCTCAAATCATGGAGATTTCTCTGCAAGCTTGCTTGGATGCAGAAAGTTGCATTTCTCTGAACTGCTCTTCAGCTTGTGGTCATAGCACAAGGCTTGGGTTGGGTGTTTTGTCTGAGCCAGGTAACTAGCACCCTCAGCCTCTTGTCCCTGCCAGCAGAGCCTGCGAGCAGGTTCTCTTTGCACTGCTTTCATTTTGGCCTCTCCAAACCACTAAACAGCTTGGGTGATAGAATCAGAGAATTGTTTGGGTTGGAAGAGACCTTTAAGATCACCAACCCCATCCATTCCCCAGCACTGCCAGGTCCTCACTAAGCCATGTCCCTCAGCTCCACATCTTTCCAATGCCTCCTGCAAGGTGCTGTGCTGCTCCTGCTCAGTGCCAGCACAGATACAGCACTGAAACACACAGACCAGAGCCCAGGCTGATGGAAAGCCCTGTCTCCACTGGAATTCCCATGCCTGTGATGGAGAGTGGGAAGGGACAGGATTGGGGTGTAATATAAAGCTTCAGATCTACCCAGAGCTGCAGGGAAGGGATTTGGTCATGTGGAATTCCTCTGCATTAGAATCACACTGGCTTTATAGTTCTGTATTGTCCTCAGACATTATATGGAATTAGTCACAACAGGGAGAAAGAATCAATCAGTCCTGGCTAAGGAATTGAGATAATAATGACTCATTTGAAGAGACTGCTCTGGAAAATTAATAATGACTGTGGTAATTACTAACCTGGGATGGCTGCAGTGCTCATTAGTCTCCTTTTAGTCCTCTGAATGTTAAGTATTATGAAGATGTTTGTTCCAAACAGTCTTGTCTGCAAGGCTTTGAATCATAGGCAAGGACCCTCGGAGAGGTCTGAATCCATCTTCCTTTTACACTCCCCAGGACACTAGCCCAAACCAAATCTCTTATTTGACAGAGGGCACAGAAAGCAGCAAAGGAGAGATTCCTTGGCACAGCTGATGTGTTGCAAGGCTGATCCATGGCAGCTCTTGTGCCTTTGGCCAACCGAGGTGAGGACACACAGCCCAGCCACCTCCCTGGGGAGGGAAGAGTTGATGCTCCTCTGAAGGTCCCATCAGCTCTTTTATCACCTCAGTGTCAGCAATCCTGCTGACAACACCTCAAAGTGGTGCCTTTTACAGCCCAGCAACCCAACTCCTCCATCAGCCAGGCATGGCAAAGGCAAAGGGAGCAGGTTTCTCCTCAGGACTCCCAGTGATGCTGAGAGGTTCCCCAGCCAGGAGGATGGGGAGACAGCTCAAGCTGAAGAGCATCCCAAGGCACCTTGGGGACAGAAAATGTTCTTTGCTGTAACCACAGAGAGAGATGAGCCTCTAAAAAGCTGTGAGGGACTAACAAGAAGGATGTCTAGCAGCTGTGCTCTCCAGCATCTGTTCCACACCCCACAGAGTGCTTTGCACAACTTCTATTTTAAGTGCCTCAGCAGAGGGTTTACCTTCTGTTGAGCAGCAAGAGATGAAACCCAATGCCCTGTGCCAGGCAGGAGAGCACCAACAAAGACCTTTCCTCCCCCCCTCATGTTGAAAGGAAACATATTGCTGCTTCTCTGACCAAGGCAGAGGTTTCTCAAGCACCAGCAGCTCTCCTCCTTGATTGAGGAATTTGGAGCTCCTACTTAACTCGGCTGATTACTCCCATTTTTTCACCAGATTCTTTTGATTTAGCCCCAAATTGCCTCCAGCCTTATGACATGGGCTCTTTCAAGGCATCCTATGCACACCTCAACACTTTAACCCCATCATGGCCAAGTTGTGCTGTAGGCTAACTCCATCTTTTCCTGTCCGGCATGCGATTTGGATTCAGCTATTTAAGGATCTCATCAATAGATTTTAGGAGGACTTTTTAGTAGTAGAAATGTAAGCAAGAGGCAGAAGCTAAAGGTAATGCAATTTAAGACACTTCACTTTTTAAGAAAGGAGAGCCACACAATGAAATGAGACACAAGGCCAACAAGAACCTAGGAATTATGGAAGGAGATCTTGCAACCATGAATCCACCAGGACTAGGTGACTAGAGACATGGCTCCATGTCCCCAGGCCCAGCAGGTCTGTCCTACTGCCTTCTCCTTGCTCCCACAGATATCCATCATCACACCTTAGCATCTCCTCCTCACTCCAGCCTCCTCTCCAAGGAATCACAGTGCTTGGACAATGCAGTACCCAAGGAATTCATCCCTCAGGGATGCTCCTCTGTGAGATCCACTTGATCTTCTCTGCTGCCAGGATGTCTATGGCAGCAGAGATGTCCCAGCACAGATCACAGCATTGTCCTTCCTAATACTTAAAGCCTGGTGAGCCATTAGTGGGGAAAAGCCAAGGCTTTTTTATTGCCAATTGCAGCATCATTAATGCCACTTATCTTCATGACTTCCCCTCCTCCTTGCTCTGTTTGTTTTCAAACAGTGATGTTCACTGGGGCTGAGATTCTGTAAATGCCAAGAGCAAGGGACAGGAGCTCTGCTGGGGGAAAGGGAGATGATGACAACTTTGAACAGCAGTCTCTGCTTCCAGGCATCTCCTTTAGCTCCCACTGCCACTCAGCCTTGTCCCTGCCCTGTGCATACCTCTAGTTACTCTGCTACAGCATGGCATGATGCAAATCCAGTCACACCATCCAAGCAATACCTTTGGAGCTTAAAAAGCCAGGGTTTTTTCTAAACTTCTTCTTCCTTGTCCTCCTTAATGATACTGAAACCCATCCTCCAGAGGCAGTGGGATATGGATCACTGCTTGCATCAAACGGTTTTGTTCTGTTAATCTATGCAGGACTGAAGAAATAACCCAAGCAGGCTCCATTTGCAAAGGTCTCCTGCTGTGCTAGCTCTGACCAATGCCTCAAGATTGAACTAAATAACCATAAATAGAGCTCACCTGGGGCATTTCTCATCAAGAGATTTCACAGGATTTAAGAAAGAAGGTCACCAAATGAAATAAGACTCACAAAGTCAACAAGAACCTAGGAATTATGAATGGAGAGCTTGCAACCATCAATCCACCAAGACTAGGTGACTAGAGACATGGCTCCATGTCCCCAGAGCCAGCAGGTCTGTCCTACTGCCTGCTCCCCTAGATACCCACACCAGCACACATGGGTGCCAGCAGCCTTCCACAAACCATTGCCAGCAATCACTATGGCAGCAGCACTTGCAATTCCAGAAGGATCCAAGACCAAACAGAGCTTCCTCAAAGAATTTAGGACACAGTCATGCTGACTGTTGACTTCTGTGTTTCACCGCAAGCATCAGTATGGAGCTGCCTCTTACCAAACCCTTCTCAGCAGTAGTTTTCCCAGCAGGAAAGGACCTATTTGGGAGTCTGACTTCAGCTAGGAGTGCTAAATGTTGAGCAGAACTGGCCTCAGTAGGTGGGGAATCCATCAGCAGGAGAGCAGGGATCCTGAAGCAAGGCTGAGGAGAGCTGTTGTGCAGCACAAATGCCTTTGGCAGCTTCTCTGAACTCAGGCTCTGCTTGCTGCTGTGCTGAGCTAAGACTAAAATAGCCACTTCTGGAGTCACCTCTACCTGGGAGGATGTCACCTGCAAGCATATTTCCAAGAGCAAACCCAAATTTAGCACCCTTACCATCCTGAGTGACTGTCTCACTTCAAATGATCCGTGGCTGCTCTCTGCCTTTCCTTCAGCCTAAACAAAGGTAGCACATTCCTGTTGCAAAGTGCAGGCAAGCCCAGAGAGCTCATTATTGTAATTATCAATTGAGCAGGCTCAGAATGCTAATCTATTATAAAGTGGTCTGTTAATTGGTGTTAAACTGTCATTAGCCTGCCATTTCCCATGTTATCAAGCTGACCCAGAGCAGAGCACCAGAGAAAAACCAATTCATTCCTCATTTCTGACAAACACTGGAGAAGAAGAAGAAAAAAAATCTACCTACCTGCAATTTCAATTATTCAAATATCCCTCTAGCAAAGGAAAACATCAATCTGCTGCTTTAAAGTACAGGTTTGGGCTGCATGTAGGACTGTGCTTGGATGTAGCTTGCTGGCTAGTGCTCTTTGCCTTGCAGTGCTCACTGCCCCTGACCCTCCTGCTGCACTCTGCCACCTCAGGTGCTCAGCACTGACTCCATTCCTGAGCTGCAAATGTGCAGGTGGAGCAGGAGCTTTCTTCTTGGTGCCCAAAGTGGCAAGCCTGAAGCCTTCTCCATCACAGGAGTCTCCATTTCCCAAGCCAGCACACACAGCCTCCTCCTGTGGCACTGCTGCAGGCAAACAGCCAAGACCAAACACAGCATCATAGAAAGTTAGGGTTGGAAGGCACCTGCAAGATCATCTAGTTCCAAGCCTCATGCCATGAGCAGGGATATTGCAACAAGATCTGGTTGCTCAAAGCCTCATCCAACCTGGCCTTGAGCACTTCCAGGGATGGAGCATCCACATCCTCTCTGGGCACCCTGTGCCAGTGCCTCACTACCCTCAATATCCAAGAATAGCAACGATCAGCCCCTCATCAGCCCCACAAATCACTTCAAAAGCATCCAGAATTGCCCCTAAAGAGGTCCTAGAAGAAAAAAGGGGCAGGTCTCAGCCTGGTCTCTTCCAACTCCAAAAGCAGCTGCCTCCAGCCAGCCCAGATTACCAGCCCTTGGGTTTTCATTTATAGAAGTGGAGACAGAAGATTGGCTCAGTGACTTCTCAGAGGTCACTTATCAAATTCGGGTACCCAGCAGGGCAAGGAAGCTCCAGTTAAACATGCTGCAGGAGGGAGAAAGGCTATTTCCATTTCAGAGGATGCTCAGGGCTGGCAGCACCCTCTCCTCTCCAGAAGCTGTTGCTGAAGTGGCATGACCTGCCCGAGTGTTTCTCAGGGTACCTCACCTGACTGACAGTTCTCTATATTCATATTTCTCTTCATTTTATTAAATAGCCAACTTGAAAAGTTATGGGGAACTTCAAGTGACCTCTAGAAAGCCCAGGAATGCTTCACTGCCTGAGATTATTTCAGCATGGAGCAATCTCTGAAATGCTTCCATCCCAAAGCAGTCTGTGAGTCTCTGCTGCTTCCCTCTCCCTGGGAGAAGCTTCTGCACCCATCCCAGCATCCCTCACCAGAGGATACAGGGCAGAACTTCCCAGAGAGTTTGAAGAGGGACAGCAGTGAATGTTCTAGATGCTAATAATTCAGAACCTCTTGGTGTTCAGGCACCTTGAAAATCAGGGCTAGGATATTAGATAAGGGGAAAAAGGCTGAGAGATTCAGAATGCCTGTGGAAATAGTGACTTGCCAGTTCCTGAGACTCACTCTACCATGTGATAAATTAGGAAAACAAAGTCTTTTTTCATTTAGGGTTCTCTCTAGCTAGTTCTTACCATTCCTTGTACTCCTTGCCAGGGCACAGCTGTCCTAGCTCCTTCATATCACTTCTCACTTCCCTTCAAGCATCCTTCCATCACTGCCTTTGCATGTTGAAATGCTAACCAGACCACTGGAGAAGCACAAAAAGGGAAGAAAATAAAACTTTCAGTGCCATCAATAACAAACATAGCAAGTTTCTAGCAGTGGGAATCCATCTAATCCCACATCTTTCACTGCTGATGGCTATTACTCCTCCAGCCAGGCTTTTCTGAGACATCTGCCTATTGCTCACTGTCTCTCCTTACCCTGGCAGAACACCTGCATGAGCCTTGCTTCTCCTTTTCCTGTGCAAATCATCTCCTCTTTGATATCCTTTACTGCCACACAGACACTCATCCCCAGGAAATTCCCATTTATTTGAGTCCATAAGCCCCTGTTACATTGATAAAGTGATCCAGGTGGCAAGCAGCCAGCCCATTCCTTTGCCTTGAGAGGCCAACACCACTTGTGTGCAGAAAACATAACCCCCCAAATTGCCCATCCAGCAATAGGACTTCTTTGTCAGCATCTTCCAGCTGGAATTGGAAGGCAGATGAATTCTCCCAGCACACAGGTAACTCTTCCAAGAGCTCTCACCCCAGCCAGCAGCACTGCCTGTCAACTGCTCCCTCTGGGAAGCAATTCCCTTGGCAGGAGCTGCTGCAGGAAAGCCACACAGAGCTAGACAAGGTTTACACATTCCACTCAGCATTATGCACTGGTACCAGTGACCAGGCTTTCTTTGAGGTGTTGGGTTTTTTTGCAGCAGATTATAAAGCTGTCAGTCCCTGGCTTTTTCTCAGCCTCCTCTCTCAGCTGCAGAATTTATTGTTGCTGGGATACTGTCACTGGGACACTCACTGGACCTTCTGCTTTGCTTATCTTTTACACTTCAAAGTGCTACACATTCCCTGCCTTTTATCTAACTCCCTTATTACTATTCCAGCCATTCCTGATGCCTTTCCAGTCCCTCCACTTGCCTTCATGGGAGCTTGCTGCCTTATTTCCTGCCAGGGACTTCAAATTCTGCTGGAGTGCCTGCTCCTTTTGCTGCAATAAAGGAAAATAAACCTATAGAGATGGAAAACTTCTTCCTCTGCTGCTCAGGAAAATGGACTCTACAAGCTTTCCATGAGAGGAATCACTTGAGTTAGGCTTGGAGAAGGCATTGATGAGCAGGATGTCAGGATCAGAGCTGCTCAATACAGTTTCCTCTACACTTCAGTCAATCCTAGAATCCTAGAGTGGTTTGGGTTGGAAGGGAGCTCTGGAGCTCATCTAGTCCAACCCCCCTGCAGTGGGCAGGGACATCTCCAACTAGAGCAGCTTCCCCAGAGCATTTGCTTCTATTCCCTCTATCGAGATGTGCTGACCTGGTCCATCCTGGAGGTAGAGACTGAGCAGAGGCCAACAGGAGGTTTCTGCTATTTCAGGAGATTAAGAGCTTGTTGAAGGGAGTGGCTTCTCTAAACACCTTTCTTCTAGAGAATGTACAAACACTGAGCTGTAATTTGTCCTCAATTAGGACTCAAATCTGCTCCATGCTGAACAAGAGCTGAAGGGTGCAGGGGGCAAGAGGCTGGGGCCACACTCTGCTCAGGGGTGCCCAGGGATAGGTCCAACAGGCACACACTGGAAGCCAGGAGCTTCCAGCTGAGCAGGAAGAGAAACTTGTTTGGTGTGAGGATGCAGAGCCCTGGCCCAGGCTGCCCAGAGAGCTTGGGGAGTCTCCTGGTGTGGAAATATTCCAACCCCACCTGGAGGTGATGCTGGTCAAGCTGCTGGGGGTGATCCTGCTGGAGCAGGGGGGTTGGACTGGATGATCCCCAGAGATCCCTTCCAACCCTCCCCATGCTGGGATGCTGTGCAATGAAAATATAAAGCTTTCCATGATACCATTAAGAACCTGGTTTAGTACAGAAAAAAGAACTAAACCCAGTCCTGAATGCCTTAGGACACAGCAAACTCCTTGCTAAGGACTTCTCACAGGCACTAACAATAATATCTGCAGCAAAATGGAAACTGAAGAATGCCATGGAACTGCTTCTATTTTCTAGAGCTGTCAGTCAAAGCTGCACTGAGCCTGCCTTGAACAGAGGGCATGCAAAAAGCAGAGGGATCTCTCATTTTTTGGCTGGTTAGTCAAGACCCACTGCTCAGAAGACACACACCTCTTCCTCACCCAACAACTGTCCTTACTCCCAGGAGTGTGGCTGCTGAGCCTCAGCCCAAGTGACCTGTTGGGAGAGCAGAGACACTCAGCTGCTTGCCTTGCTGCTTCTGCTTCCTTTGGCAAGGGGTTGGCTGCTAATCTCAAGCCAAGTGTGGGCTGGCAGCCTGCTGCTCCTGAAGCCATGCAAGGCTACAGGCAAGGGCTGCTTTCATCTCCTTGGAGAGTAGGAACAATTTCTTCATGGAAAAGGTTGCCAACAGGCTGTCCAGGGCAGTGCTGGAGTCTCCATCCCTGGAGGGGTCTGAAAGGCATGGGGATGTGGTGCTGAGGGACATGGCTTAGTGGTGAGCTGCCAGTGCTGGGGAATGGTTAGACCTGATGATCTCAGAGGTCTCTTCCAACCTAAACCATTCTAGGATTCTGTGATTCATGCCCAAAGCTAGCTCACTAGTGACCTTATCAGGCTTTGTCCATGTGGACAGAGAGCAAACTAAAGCATGGATTTGCAGAGTGCTATTTCCCAGCAGGAATTCCCTTCATGGATGCTCCTGTGGCACCACACTGCAAACAACCTTGGTCACTTTGCTCACAGGAACTCCTCTCCCTGCAGCCTCTGCACAGACAACAAAGGAGAGACAATCTGGACCCTGGAATCACCTCCTAAAGAGCATCCTCCTCCTCCTTTTGCTCCATTGGCTCTCCCTGGGGAGCAGCTCCCTAATTAAAGTCCTGAGCTGGGATGTGCACAGCACTGCTGGGGCAGGACCTGCTGCTCCAGCTAATGTGCAGGGAGCTGCTAGGCTCCCACCTGTGCCCAGGGATGGACAGCAAAGGGCAGGCAGCAGCAGATGAGGAGCTGAGGATCACCAGAAGGGTCATGGCAATCACCAACTCTGCTAATTGCCTACAGTCACCCATTTTCCTGCCATGCAAGCCCAGCCCTTTGCTGCAGGCAGGCTGGAATACTACAGGCTGCCTTTTAAGAGCTGTCTGGCCTCCACAATTACATATTTTTTTCATGTAATAATTTCCTAATTAACAATTTCACCCCTTTGAAGATTTCCACTTGGGTTTTGGGTTTGGTTTTTTTTTTCCCCTTCTCTGACAGCAGCAAAATTATTTATCCCATTTCCTCCCACAGAGGTTCATTGTATGTTTTAATGAACAATGGCCAGAAGAGAACAATAGAGGAAAACACACACAGCTACCCCCTGCCCAGATCAGAGAGGAATGCCTTAGCTTTGACACCTGCTGGCAATTAATCCTTTGCATGCTTGAATTCACAATTAGCAGCCCTCCTGTTAACAGGACTCAAGCATGGGATCCCAGCTGCCATCAGCACTGCCCTCTGCCTCCCCACACTGCTGCCAGGGGCCAAATCCTGCTCTTCTAGTCCAAAGCATCCAAGGAGGAACGTTTTGTCTCTCCAGTATCTGTTAAGCATCCTGGCTTGGAGCAGCACTAGTGTGGCAGCAGGGCTAGGACAGGGATTGTCCTCAGCCACAGCTCCAAGCCTGGGCTCAGCTTTGGGCTCCTCACTCCCAGAAGGACATTGAGGTGCTGGAGTGTGTCCAGAGAAGGGCAAGGAAGCTGGGGAAGGGTCTGGAGCACAAGTGTGCTGAGGAGCAGCTGAGGGCACTGGGGTTGGTTAATGTGGAGAAGAGGAAGCTCAGGGCAGACCTTAGCTCTCTGCAACTCCCTGACAGGACTTGGAGTGAGATGGGGGATTGGTCTCTTCTCCCAGGGAGCAAGTGATAGGACAAGAGGAAACAGCCTCAAGCTGTGCCAGGGGAGGTTCAGGTTGGATATTAGGAACAATTTCTTCCCAAGAAGTTGGCTGTCCAGGGCAGTGCTGGAATCTCCATCCCTGGAGGGGTTACAAAGCCCTGGAGATGTGGAGCTGAGGAACATGGCTTAGTGGTGACCTGGCAGTGCTGCTTAAGAGTTGGATTTGATGATCTTAAAGCTCTTTTCCAACCAAAACAATTCTCTGACTCTACAGGAGCACTCTGGCATGCACCAGGTTGGAATCTCTGTTTTTAGACACCTTTAGTTTGTCTGTGGGCAAAGACATTTCTGCTCCTACAAAACCCTTTTGGCCCTGTCAGTGCATCTGCAGCAGCACATGGCTCCTCAGCCTCTTGAACTCTGCTTGCCTCTCCTTCTTCCCACAGGCTGGCAACTCCTCCAGTTATCCTACCTTAATTGCCAATTTTCCTGCTCAGCAGACAAATCCAGCTCTAACTTCCTTGCTCCCTCCAGGACCTGAGTGCTGAAAGCTCTTTCTCCCTTGCCTGTGACCCAGGACCTGCTGAGCTGCTCCTGCCCCCAGAGCTCTGCTGACTAAAGCCCCAAACAGCTCCAATAAGCACATCTGTCAGCTACAGATTTGGGGGTTTTGAAGTTCCTCCTGGAATCCAGGAGGCCAAGGAACCTTCTGGAAGAGCAAATTAACTTGCATTTCAACCATCTCCCCTAGCCAGGGCTTAGCAGAGGTTTCCAGCCCAGTGGTTTTTTTATAGGCTAGAACAATATCTTCCTTTTGCCCATTTCTATGCTACATAAAGTGAGTCAACTTTGCACAGGGTAGGAAAGGGAAGAGAAGCAGTGTCTGGAAATACTGCAAAGACTCATCTTTGAAGTGCTAGCAGCATCTGAAAAGCTAGCTAGTGCTTTCAAGAACAGCATTTCATTAAGTGTTCCAAAGGACCTTTGGAGCTATTCTTTCTTATTTTGCTATTAAAACCTGTAAGGTTGAAAATGCAGCATACTAGGACCTTTGATGCAAAGAAGAAAACCTAGGAATAAAATTCTGAAGGCTGTTTTCACACTGAGTTACATTAAAAAATATTCCTTCCTCTCCCTTTAATTCAATGGCCAGTTCAGAGAAAGATCTGAGATATCAGGAATACTATCCTGCTAAATAATGCAAAGCCCCCCCATGCCTCCCTGAATTTCCTTCCATTAGCACACGATGAGATTTCTCTCTGCTTGCTGGTGACCTTTAAATAAACTTGTGGGGTTCCTAATTAGCATGATAAACAATAGGTTCCCATTTCATGGGCAATTTCATGGTCAGGCAACCCTCTGGAGACAGGCTGCAGGCTCTGCACTCCTCATCTCTGCAGGACATTTCCTTTCAGCAGTGGCTCCTGGAGCATGTCTCAGGTCATTGTGCCTCAAGGCTGGAGAGCTGAGCCTAATTCTCCCCTTACCATGTGTCAGATGCTAGAGGAAAGGGAAAATGTGCTTTCAGAGCCAGTGCCCCAAGGAGAGCAGGCTGCCCCATTGTCCCAGGGAATGCCTCATCCTTCTGTTCCCAGGGCAAGTGCCTCTGCTCTCTTCTTCTCCATTCCACTTCCTTTCTTTTGATCACAAAACTGAGATGGCTTCAAGCATTTTTTTGACCAAGTGATTGTGTGTGTGAAAGCAGAGCCTGCATGGGAGATGCTGGTGCTGGGACCATTGCAGCTCCATGAGAAGCAGCAGTTGGCATGTGTGTATGCTGCAGCTACACAGGATTTCTGCCCAGCCAGAGCCACCTACCTGCCTGCCTTGCTCCCAGAAAGCTTTGTAGGGCTCCAGCTGTTCTCCTGGTTGCTCTGCCATCACCAGCAGCCACCACAGCTTGCCTCCTCCACTGCCAAGCAAGGACAACCAACAGCTGTGGCACCAGACACAGGGAAACCACCTCCTGAAACTTCACACTGGTGCTGCTGAGAGCAAAAAAAAACCAGCAACACATCACAAACCCCAAAATAACAACCACCTCCCCCAGATCCCAAGCAAACAAGTCATAGTTACAAAGCACAGGAGATCTGGAGAGGTTTGTATCACAGTATCCCAGTATGTCAGGGGTTGGCAGGGCCCTAGAAAGCTCATCTAGTGCAACCCCCCTGCCAGAGCAGGAGCACCTAGAGCAGCTCACACAGCAATGTGTCCAGGCAGCTCTGCAATGGCTCCAGACAAGGAGACTCCACAGCCTCCTGGGCAGCCTGGGCCAGTGCTCTGGCACCTGCACTGCAAACAAGTTTCTCCTCAGCTTAATACTAAACCTCCTGTGCTCCAACTTGCTCCCATTGCCTCTTGTCCTACCATTGGATGCCATGGAGCAGAGCCTGGCTCTCTCCTCCTCACACTCACCCTTCCCATATTTCTAAGCATTGCTGAGGTCTCCTCTCAGTCTCCTCTTGTCCAGGCTGCAGAGACCCAGCTCTCTCAGCCTGTCCTCCTAGGGCACATGCTCCACTCCTTTCAGGATCTTGCTGGCCCTGGGCTGGACTCTCTCCAGCAGCTCCCTATCCTTCTGGAGCTGAGGGGCCCACAACTGGACACAGCATTCCAGGGGAGGCCTCCCCAGGGCACAGGAGAGGGGAGAAGAACCTCTCTGGCTCTGCTGGCCACGCTCCTCTTCATGCATCCTAGGATGCCATTGGCCTCTTGGCCACAAGGGCACATTGCTGCCTCATGGGCATCCTCCTAGCCACCAGCACTCCGAGAGCTTTTTCCCCAGGGCTCTTCTCCAACACATCAGTTCCCAGGCTGGACTGATCCATGGGCTTGTTCTTTCCCACATGCAGTACTTTACACTTCCCCTTGTTAAATGTCATTCAGTTTCTCCCTGCCCATGGCTCTAGCCTGTCCAGGACACTCTGGATGGCAGCACAGCTCCTGGTGTGCCAGCCACTGCTCCAAGCTTGGGATCATCTGCAAACTTGCTGAGGGAACACTCTCCCCCTTCATCCAGCATTTGGGAGCAGCAGATGGGAAGAGAAACTCAGTGTTTCAACAGCAGCAATACAAAAAGGAGAAGTGGGAAAACATTCAAAGGATCTATTTGATAAAAAATAAAACAGGTAAAAGCTGCAGGTAGAGCAGAGGCCAGGGAGCAGGTTCCCAAGCCATCTCCCCATCCTCAGCTTTTCCAGCCAGTTGCCATAGAAACCTCTTACTGCACAGCTCCAGGGCCCCAAATGGTACAAACCTCCAGGGAGGAGAAGGGAACTCATCCCTCCTTCCACCCTAGCATCCTTGGGGAAGGTCTGCCTGGCCCCACTCCAGCCTGGCTAAGCAAAAGGTGGCTAGATGCTGAGCTCAGGTAGCAGAGCCTCTCCTAGCTGGTTGCTGGTGGTATGTATTTTAAGTGAGCTACAGGCAGTCTTTTGTTTCATATCTCTGTGCCCACCTATGAAAATCACATTATGGGCATCACCTTCTGGGAAGATACTTCCACTGCTGTGAGCTAGCTAGAGTAAATATTGCATTGATGGAAAGGAAATCACAACATATTACAGGAAAATCAATAAATGCTTTAAAATCTCATCCTCCAGCTTACCTAACTGTGTTTAGGCAGGCAATAAAGTTGCCAGGAGCTCCAAGAGCAGGCTGAGCTGACCATGCCTGCTGCTGGAGGGGGAGAGGAGCAGGGAACCTTCTCAGTACCTTCCTGGTGCCTGGCAGAAAGCATTCCAGAGGGAAAGTGGGGGTTTATAACAACAATTAATCAACAATTAGCATCATCTGAGCACCTCCAAATTGGTCCATGACACTGACCAAGCAGTCAGTCTACTGCTGCTCACTGTAGAGCTGCTCAGGCTGGAGGGGAGGGAAGGGAACCACTGATATTTCTCTCTTTGTCCTAATAAATAAACCTTTAGCCTGGGTCACTTTTTCCACCTGGAGATACTCAGTGTCATGCCATCTTCCAGAGGAGGAAAGTGGCTGGGGGTCTGCTGGCTTTCTGCCCCTGCCCCTGTCCTGCAAGGCTCACCCAAAGCTCAGGAGAAGCTGCTGTGTTCAAATGCTTTGATACAGGCCAGTTCTGTCCCCAGAGTGGGGCCAGCATTAGGGCAGGAACTTGATGTTCACACACAGCATAGCATCCTAGAACAGTTCCAGCTGGAAGAGACCTTGAAGATCATCAGTGCAGCCTTTGTCCTAGCCCTAGCAACCTGCTAAATGATGCTCCCCAATGCAACATCTCCCTGTCTCTTCAACCCCTCCAGGGATGGGGACTCAAGCACCTCCCTGGGCAGCCTGTGCCAATGGCTCACAACCCTTGCAGCAAAGAAATTCCTCCTCATGTCTAGCCTGAACCTCCCCTGGGGCAATTCCCATCCATTTCCCCTTGTCCTATCACTCTCCACTAGGGAGAACAGACCAGTCCCTGCCTCTCTACAACCTCCCTTCAGGGAGTTAGAGAGCCAGGAGGTCTCCCCTCAATCTCCTCTTTTCCAGCCTAAACAGGCCCAGATCCCTCAGTCTTTCCTCCTCAGCCTTATGTTCTAAGCCCTTTAGCAGCTTGGCAGCCTCTGTCCCCTCTCCAGCACCTCCATGTCCCTCTTGGAGTGAGGAGCCCAAAACTGGATGCAGTACTGGAGGTGAGGCCTCCCCAAAGCTGAGCAAAGGGGCAGGATCACCTCCCTGCTCCTGCTGCCAACACTGTTCCTGCTCCAGGCCAGGATGCCATTGGCCTTCTTGTCCCCCTGGGCACACTGCTGGCTCCTGTTCAGCTGTCACTCAGCACCCCTAGGTCCCTGTGTGCCTGGCAGCTCTGCAGCCACTGCTCCCCAAGCCTAGAGCACTGCTGGGGGTTGCTATGGCCAAGGGGCAGCACCTGGCATTTGGCCTTAGTGAACTTCATGGACACATAGTGTGTTCTGCTTTCCCAGAGTGCTGAGCACCCAGTCTCTCTGGGGCTGGCACTTGATTTTTGGCACTTTGTTGGATAAACAGTCCATCTGTAGCAGCTTTCCCTGCCTGCCATGGCATGAATTCCACCTACCCTCAGCCTTCCATGAAGAAGCATCATTTTCCATGCATGGAACATGCAGGGGACAAGCTTCAGAACAGGAGTGGTAGCTGAGGTAAGCCTCAGCCATGACCAATCCATGCTCCTTGACATTTTTCTGAGTCTGTTAATTTCTATTAAACCAACTGCAGCTCACTTTGCATAAGATAACTCTGAGCCTCAGCCATAAACTAAGAAGACTTATGGAGCTGAGGAGCATTATGGCTGCTCTCCATCATCTTGCTGCCATCATGCACACTGGGCATGCACTGCACTGAAGATAAACACATATATAAAGCAGGCAATTACCTCACTTCACACAGACTATCATATTTATGACCATTTGCAGAGGCTTCCTATCATTCATTTAACTCCAGGTGCTGGAGTAAATACATCATTCTAAAGCCATAAGGCAGGCTAGGAGAGGCAGGGATCAAGATGAGGTGCTCCAGAAGTCTGTAGTGACATAGTGGGGAGAGGTTGAGGGTTGGATTTGGTGCTCTTAGAGGTCTCTTCCAACCATAATGATTCTGTGTTGCCATCCAGCTAAGTCAGCAAAACCTCAATGCTCCTTCCAAAGGAGCATTTTTTGATAGATATTTCCAGAAATTAGAAATATTTTGGGGGGGTTATATCTTCAACAATCCTTGTCTGCTCTACTCCATAACCAAAAACCAAAGAAAGAAGGGCTGTTCTGCAAGAAACACAGCTGATATCTCCCTATCCCCCTTCTGGGAAAGGTAAGAGGGAGGATAAATTAAGCACTTCCCTCCTTAAGTCAGTTTTAAAGTCATCAGATTCCAACAGCTCCCACTAGCACCATTCCAGGGCAGCAAAGAAGAAAATCAATAATGAACATCACCATTTCCATTTTATTTAGTGGCTTTGCAACTCAGCTAGGAGAAGCTGCTTGGCCAAGACAGAGCCAGGACTAACCCAGCTAGAGCTTCTCCAGGAATTCCTCCTGTGTGGATTCAGAGAGAATAACAGGACTTCACAGGTGATGCTGTAGTGGAATCATTTTGGAGACAGCATAAAGCTTGTAGGACTTTAGGGCTTGATTTGACCTGTGCTGCTGGAGGATTTGATAGAATTTACTATTTAATGGTCATCTAACATCAGGATGCTGTTGTCTGAATCTAGCCTGCAATATTAAATTCTCTCAGTAAAGACTAATCCTTGCTCCCAGTGGTTTAAACAGATAAAATAGAGAATCTCTGCACACCAGGAGACTCCCCAAGCTCTCTGGGCAGCCTGGGCCAGGGCTCTGCACCCTCACACCAAACAAGTTTCTCCTCCTGCTCAGCTGGAAGCTCCTGGCTTGCAGTGTGTGCCCATTGCCCCATCCCTGGGTACCCCTGAGCAGAGTGTGGCCCCAGCCTCTTGCCCCCTGCACCCTTCAGCTCTTGCTCAGCATGGAGCAGCTCCCCTCTGGCTCTGCTCTGCTCCAGGCTCAGCAGCCCCAGGGCTCTCAGCCTTTCCTCCTCCTGCCAGAGCTGCTCCAGTGCCCTCAGCATCTCCCTAGCCTCTGCTGGACTCTCTCCAGGAGCTCCTTGTCTCTCTGGAGCTGGGGAGCCCAGAGCTGGGCACAACACCCCAGATGTGGCCTCCCTAGGGTTGATGAGGACAAGAACCTCTCTTGCCCTGCTGCTCACACTTTTCTGCCTGCACCCAAGAAGACTCTGACCTTTGAAATAGCATTGTCTTTTTTTTTTAATAGGTAATGAAAACTCACATACTTGCTAAAATCTGGCACTGAAGCTGTTTTCTTCTCTCAAGCTGCCATCTGCCATCTTCTCTGATTCAGAGAATGCTTTCCAAGAGATGCAGAGAGTGTTTCAAATCCAGGAGGAGCATGGCAGGCTACTGGAACCTGGGCTGAGCTCCCCAGAGCATCCCTGTTCTCTGCCCCCACCTCTCTCCTCTGGCACAGACCTCAGAGTGGGATGGTACTGCTGCAAGGAAGAGCAACAAAAAAGACAGCAGAGATGACTCTTTTTGTTCCAAGAGCTGCAGATTTCCCTACTGCCATGCCCTCTGGACCACCTTGAAGCTGCTCCCAGCCCGTGGAGTGCAGGCTAAAGCAAGCAGGTTTCATCACACAAGCTGTCTCACACTGTGGCAGCAAACAGACCTTTCTGAACTGCTAATGAGCAAATAATTCACTTTTAACTACAAATAGACAGCCTTGTGCAAACTCACAGAATAATCCTCCACCCTACATCAGCCAAAAGCAATAAATGCTCTGTGCCATGTCTTGACAATCAAGCTAATGTACATGGCTTGCTTCAGCAGAGCCCAGAGCCTTGTTAGCTCCAGCAGCATTTCCAGAGAGCTGGGTTACACTCTCTCCAAGCCCTGGCACCACATCTGCTCAATGACATGGCACTTTTGACAACTCAAGTGACTGCTGGAGTCCTTTCCTGCTTTGCAAGGCCATGCTCTGGAACACAATGCAGCTGGAGAAATCAATAGCATCAGTGTTCCATGCCAGCCNGCCAGGATGCCATTGGCCTTCTTGTCCCCCTGGGCACACTGCTGGCTCCTGTTCAGCTGTCACTCAGCACCCCTAGGTCCCTGTGTGCCTGGCAGCTCTGCAGCCACTGCTCCCCAAGCCTAGAGCACTGCTGGGGGTTGCTATGGCCAAGGGGCAGCACCTGCCATTTGGCCTTAGTGCACTTGATGGCATTGGCCTTGGCCCAGCCATCCAGCCTATCCAGATCCCTCTGGAAAGCCTCCCTGCCCTCAAGCAGATCCACACTGGCACCCAGCTTGGTGTCATCTGCACACTTGCTCAGGGTGCACTGCATCCCCTGGGCCAAATCATTGCTGAAGATGTTAAACAGGAGTGGCCCCAGCACTGAGCCTTGTGGCACCCCACTCGTGACTGGCTGCCAGCTGCAGTGAACTCACCACTGCTTGGCCTCCTGGGAGAGCTTCAGCAACAGCATGACCTTCTCCAGCCCCTTGCAGGAGAGACTGCAGACTGCTTTACCTGCGGAAGGTCAGGAATTTGGGATAAGAAAACAGCCAGGCAGCTCACACCAAGAGTGTACTAACATCAGGAGTTGCTAAGCAGAGCTGAGCCTAATGAAATCTTCAGAACAGAACTGAGATGAATGCTTCCCTAAGTCTGGCATTTGTTTCTCCAGCAGGGACACGTTGCTACCTAGGGTGTAGGACAGATTATCTAGGTCACTCAAGGGGAAGATGAGCCTCCTGTGTTTGTAATCCCTGGGATGAACAGGGATGGTCCCTGTGTGCCACAGCACCAAGCACCTCCTGCTGTCCTTGGGCTTTGCTACATCTCTGTTTCTTGGGGAGAGGAACAGAAGGCTTAACAAAACACTTTGGGTTTGGGTTTTGTTCCAGTGAGAAAATAAGAACTGGTATGTTCACCATAAATGGATATTTTGTGCAGCAAGTCATTGATTTGGAGATGAAATAATTCCAGTTCTCAAAAAAAACCCAAAACCCTCCCCAGATTTCATGTCTGCATTTGATGGTTCTCACTCTCTCATCCTTTTTACTGTCATTTTCCAAACACTGAAGGAGAAACACAGCATGAAGCAGAAGTTCTGCCCAGATTTAACACCACAATCCACTCAGGAAAGGACTTGTTTGTTGAAGGACAACTTTTTGTCAGCCAATTTTCCAGCAGGAGAGACAAGGATCCCTGCAGGAGGTTCAATACTGTTGCTGTACTCAAACTCTGTGTCTTGCCCAGTTGTGTGATTGCTTCACCTTAACTAGTTTGGGTTCAAAGCCAGACAGTGTCAGTATTTGGAAATCAGTAAGGTTGGAGAAGACCTCCAAGATCACTGAGTCCAACTGAGATGGAAATGTACCAGCTGAGGGGTCTTTGGCTCCTTTTAGAGCAAGGAGACTAGATGATCTCCAGAGCTCCCTTCCAAGCCCTAACATTCTGTGGGAGGTCTAAGAGCTGTTGGGCTGCAAGCTCAGACGCTGGTTGGGAGAGGAGCATGGCTTCCAGGCCTTAGGGCAGCCAGCAATGCTGCTGATGTGCAGACTCACCTGCTGCACAGACCCAGCCCTGGTGGTACTGATGCTTGGGCTCTTATCCACCTCTAAAGCACCCAAAGCTCCCCAGCCTGAGCTCTCCAGCTCAGCCTGCAGTGCTGCAGCTCCTGCTTGGCCTCCCCAGCACGGGTGCCAGGGGGAGGGAGCAGATCACAACAGAGAGCAATCTGGAGGCTGGAAAAGAATGAGGAGTTTGTGTTTCACTGATTGTGATGTGGTTGTCTCCTCTGTAAATTACACACCCAGCTCACTTCCCAGTTAGCCATTATTCTGTCAGGAGCCTGCCTGCCAAATGCAACCCTCCCAACCCTATGATCAGCTCTAAACCTTGAGAGCAGCTGCCTCCAAAGCAAGCCAGGCCAGGAAGAATAGGGAAACAAATTACATCAAAAGCAGATTAACTTCTCTTTAACTTCCTTCAAAATATTTCTTTCCCTACAGCCTCTGTAATCCCATTTTTAAAGGGAATTTGGTCTCTTTTCTTTGGTGTCCTTATCAGTGTGACTAGAATGTAGAGCTTTATGCTTCACATTTCTGCCTGGGGACCTGTTGCAGTTCTAATCCTCAAGGCTTTTCAGGGGTGGGAGCAGCTTTCAGCCTGTTGCACTGACACTTCCCCTGAGCCAAAGACAACCAGGGCATGCTTGGTGTGCTCAGCTGAGCAGCTCTGTGGTGGCCAGGGGCAATAGTCTCTCCTTTCCAAAAGCATCAGAAGTTCTTCCTAAGGAAGCCAACTACTTAGAAGAGGCTCCTAAAGTAATGCCAAAATGCATCTGCTTGCACACTGGGCTTCATTATCTAGCTTAAAATGATGAACCTAAATGAGAGGTACCCCAGAATTTGGGTTGCATTAAGAATGTGATCAGCAGGTCCAGGGAGGTTCTCCTCCCCCTCTACTCTGCCCTAATGAGGCCACAGCTGGAGTCCTGGCTCCAGTTCTGGGCTCCCCAGTTCAAGAGAGACAAGGAACTCCTGCAGAGAGTCCAGCAGAGGCTAGGGAGATGCTGAGAGCACTGGAGCATCTCTGGGAGAAGGAGGGAAGGCTGAGGCTGGTCACAGGTTGGGCAGATGAAAGGTTGCAGCACTTCAATTCAGGTGATAAGAGCTTTTAGAGGATGTCTGACTTTGCTCTTATACTCTTGTGAAGAAGAGGTCAGGTGAGGAAGGTGGACCAGCCCTGCTGCAGGACCATGGGAGGGGGAAGAGCATCTAGAGCCCTACTTAAAACTGGGGTGCAGCACGGGAAGGTTGGAGTCCTGGGGGACCCACTGCTGAGGTCCCAGAACAGGGGAGGAGATGGTTTAGGGCTGTGCTTTAGAGAACCAGAGGGTACTCACAGGTGGGTGCAAGGGCTGCTCAGACCTTCTGCCCTCTGGGAAGAGCCTTCCTCCTTTCCTTACCCAGAGGAAGACCTTGGAGCTTGCAGGAGAGCTGCTCCACTCACCTGACCCTGCCTTGCCTGGAGCCCAGGCTGCTGCTCCACTGCCCAAATGCCATCAGGAAGGGCTGTGCACAGCAGAGGAGCCCTGAGCAGGGAGCTGGGTGCCTGCCCTGCCAGGCTCAGTGCTCTGCCTGGAGGATAGCGAGCAGTGTGGGAGGAGAGGAAGACTGGGCCCTCTGGGGAGAGGAAGAGATCACAGAACTAAAAGCTGAACGAGCTCCCTGTGCCCCCTGCAATTAAAGGGAACTTGAAAGAGTCTCAGTTGGGTGATAGCATCCATTTCCCCTCTCCCTCCTGCTGCTGCAGTTCAGCAGAATCCTTTCCAACCGCGTAGTGAGTGCGGCACGAAAAGACTGAGCTGGAGAGAGCCTAAGAAAGGGAAACTTGGAGAAGTTCTCAGCCCTTTCATCAGCTCTTTAAACAATGTTCAGAAAAAAGCATGAGAGAGACTCTGTGTTTGAGGGAACCATTGTAATTAAAGCTGCATGCACTGGGCTTTGCTGCCCAAATGTACTTGAATGCTTGCAGCCTGATGTCCTTAGGAAACAGATTGATGCTCACCCAGTTATTTCCTTGATTTGCTGAGCAATTCAATGGTTTGGGGACACTAACTAGGGAGGAGATGCAGCACATTAGAGTTTAAAATGGGATCACAGTGTGCCAAGCACCTCCAAAATGAAACCTGAGTGCAGGGCACCCCACACACATGTGGGCAGACCCCATGGGCTCTCATCACATGCAAAGAGTCTCTGCCTGACAAAGAACCTCCAGGAGTATTTTGTCTCTAGACCACAATCTGACCATTCTGGCTCATGTTTCTTCTCCTGTGAAACTGTCTTTTCCTGCAGCTGGAGGGCAAGTGAGTCATGATAACTCACAGGAAGGTCCTGTAGATGATAGGAGCAGCAGAGGGATGGGAATAGATGGATCTACACCAACAGAACTGGTATCAAATGCCCTGGCCAAGGTCTACTCAGACAACACAAACAAGCCAATAGGAAGAGCTGCCAAATCTCACTTTTCAGATGATAGGAGCAGCAGAGGGATGGGAATAGATGGATCTACACCAACAGAACTGGTATCAAATGCCCTGGCCAAGGTCTACTCAGACAACACAAACAAGCCAATAGGAAGAGCTGCCAAATCTCACTTTTCAGATGATAGGAGCAGCAGAGGGATGGGAATAGATGGATCTACACCAACAGAACTGGTATCAAATGCCCTGGCCAAGGTAGAGCTGCCAAATCTCACTTTTCTTGACTCTTTAAAATGGAAGAAATCCTCAGAAATATCCCAGGGCCATCACAGTTTGCCCACAGAAAGGATCAGAGACTTCAAACAACTCCATTTCATTGGCACAGATGGATCAAAGGCACTTTCAAAGTCCAGCCAGACCCAAAGCAGTGACAGGGACCAGTCCCTGATCAAAAGCATGTGGGCAAATGCCTGGGGTTTGCTGGTAACTTCTTCACAGAGCTTCATCCTCTGACAGCTTCATTGTCATGGCAAGAGACCAAAGCTTCACAAGGAACAACTCCCTCCTGGCCTTGGTGGAGAAGGAGAAGGCACAGCCACCTGCTCCATGGCTCCTTGCAAACAGCTCCTGGCTTCTCACAGAAAGCTCCAGAATCACAGAGCACATCAGCACACTGGTGTGAAGAGAGCAGCTGGGAATCTCTGGGGCAGCCTGTGCTGCTGCTGACCATCTGGCCTGCCTCTGGAGCCTGCTGCACATGGCTCCTCTAAGGAGGAATTGCTGGTGAACACAGCTTTTCTGACACACTGTCTGTATCTGCTGGAGTCCATTAGTTCCTGTGTGGTGTTGAAGGCACCTGACATTTGGCTCCTGTCCCCAAACTTGGCATTAGTCACAAGCAGGGAGCGTGAAGGAAGAGCAGAAACTAAGAGGATGATGGAGATCTGAGGGATAGGACTGAATGGAGCTGCAAGGGTTAACATGGTAATCTAATTAGAAAGCAGTCCTAATTATCTCAGCAATCAAAAGCACTGACTCACCTTCTCAGGCAGCCAACTCCCAGCATCCCAGACATCTCCCTTGTTTGTTTTCTTGTCTTCTCAGACTAGGAGGAGAAGGTGGGGGATCCCATTCCTGGCCATCTGGCTGCAGTGTGAAAAAGCTGGGAAGAGATAGGACACAGCTGCCTCAGTAACTCCCTTCTAGAGGAGAAATGCACATCTTCTCATGAGCTTAGATTTGGCTCTACTCACTCAGAACTACAACCCCAGGAGATCAGTCCACTTACAACCCCAAGCTCAGCCAGCTTCCTTCAGGTGCCTGCTTGAAAGTGTGGGTCTCAGAGGATCATTTCTACCCAGAATTGAGGATTTTAGAAGCTGGAGTCACAGCTGGAGGCTCTGGCCACTCACTCCTCATGCTTTCTGCTGAAAGCTGCCTTGAGCTCCTGCCCATGGTGTGACTGCCACGTGCTGCTAGCTGAAGGTGTGCATTCCCCACAGAGCTCATGGACTGACCATCAGGAACAAGCCAGAACTTGAGCTCCATGTTGACACCACCACATTTGGACACTGGTAGCTTCCCTAGCACTACAGATTTAACCCAAATGTGGTCATTTCACACCATATCACAGCACTTTTGGCAGAGAGCAAGCCTCAAACTTGACTCACACACTGAGGCCTGTGGGAGATCCCTGATACCTCAGGAGGATGTTCTCCTTGGCACCTGCTCTTCTCTCCTCTACACTCTTGAATATGTCTCAGGAGGACTAACAAATGAAAATCAACTCCCATCCAAGGCTGCTTCACCTTCTCTTGTGCAGAGCTGCTCCACAAATTGCCCTCAGTGCTGCTATACAAACGAGGCAGCTGCTGAGAGCCTGGCAAGCAGTCTCCTAGCAATAAGGAAGATGTAAAAGCCCTCAAAATAGCTCCTCCTTCCACTTCTTTCCAGTGACTCATACTCTACAAGATGGGCTTTGGGTTCAGGGTTTTTGCTTCTACATTATTCCAGCAAAACTACTCTCCAAGTGTGTGTCAGGTGAAATGAGGCAAGGGGAAGGGTTCCTGCTCTGCCTTCCCTTTGGAACACAGGAACATCCCATCTGCCACACACAAGATCACAGTATCACAGTATCACAGTATCACAGTATGTCAGGGGTTGGCAGGGCCCTAGAAAGATCATCTAGTGCAACCCCCCTGCCAGAGCAGGAGCACCTAGACCAGCTCACACAGCAATGTGTCCAGGCAGCTCTGCAATGGCTCCAGACAAGGAGACTCCACAGGCTCCTGGGCAGCCTGGGCCAGTGCTCTGGCACCTGAACTGCAAACAAGTTCCTCCTCAGCTTAATACTAAACCTCCTGTGCTCCAACTTGCTCCCATTCCCTCTTGTCCTACCATTGGATGCCATGGAGCAGAGCCTGGCTCTCTCCTCCTCACACTCACCCTTCCCATATTTCTAAGCATTGCTGAGGTCTCCTCTCAGTCTCCTCTTGTCCAGGCTGAAGAGACCCAGCTCTCTCAGCCTGTCCTCCTAGGGCACATGCTCCACTCCTTTCAGGATCTTGCTGGCCCTGGGCTGGACTCTCTCCAGCAGCTCCCTAGCCTTGTGGAGCTGAGGGGCCCACAACTGGACACAGCATTCCAGGGGAGGCCTCCCCAGGGCACAGGAGAGGGGAGAAGAACCTCTCTGGCTCTGCTGGCCACGCTCCTCTTCATGCATCCTAGGATGCCATTGGCCTCTTGGCCACAAGGGCACATTGCTGCCTCATGGGCATCCTCCTAGCCACCAGGATAGGATGAAAGCACTTCATGTTTTCTTGTGCTCTAGAGCCTTCCCCAGCTCCCTTGCCCTTCTCTGGACACACTCCAGCACCTCCATGTCCTTCTGGGAGTGAGGAGCCCAAAGCTGAGCCCAGGCTTGGAGCTGTAGCCTCCCCAGTGCCCAGTGCAGGAGGACAATCCCTGCCCTAGCCCTGCTGCCACACTAGTGCTGAGCCAAGCCAGGATGCTCTTGGCTTCTTGGCACTCTGCTGCCTCACCTGCAGCCACCATCAACCAACATCCTCAGCTCCTTTTCTACCAGCAGCTTTCCAGCCTGGAGCATTCATGGGGTTGTTGTGACCCAAGTGAAGGACCATCCTTGCAGAACAGCATCCCACTGGCCTCAGCCCATGGATCCAGCCTGGCCAGATCCCTCTGCAGAGCCTCAGGGGAGTAATAAAGGCTTGAAATTAGTGTGAGGGAAGAATGTTGTTGTCTGACCTGACAGATAAGTCAAAAAGGAGCAGGTTTCCCATGCTGCTACTGGATTTACACCAAGGACTGTGTCCAAGATGGAAATAATTAAGTAAGGAACAATTTAAGGCCAAGTTTTCCTTCAGTCCCAGGAGAAGGACCTAGAGATGGTTCTAAAAAGCCCCCCACAATTTCCTTATCATTGTTTTTTCCCCTGAATAATCCTCACCCTCTAATTCTGATTGAAAACTACCTAAAAATAGCTGCAGAGAAGCACTCTAATGAATTATGCAATGGACATATGCTCCAGCATCAAATCTTGATGTTTACTTGATCTGATGTCATGCAGAAGATTGAAGCTTGGCACTGGAGCTGGGAATGATCCCAGCTCTGCACTAGGATTCTAGGTCACAGCATTCCAGCTCTGCTCAGGCATGGGAGCACCTGGGAGAGCAGATGGCCAGACAATGGAGCTACCACTGGTGGCTTTAATCTGCCTGGATTAAGAAGCAAGTGCTATGCAAGTCATTGGACTTGCTAAAGATGCAGCAGCAGCAGGCCTGGCACAAGGAAAGCTTCCAGAGCTCTCCTGATGAACTGCCTTCTCACATGGTTACTGCTGGGACTGAAAGCCTACAGGCAACTCACTCCACATTGCCATTGTCATTGATATCTCTAAGAAACAGCCTGCCCAAAAAAGACCATTTATAAGCCAGCTCCCAACCCTACAGAGTGTGGTGTGTCTTCTCCTGACAGGACTGTAAACAAGAGGAGGACAAACTCCTTTGTTCTGTAAACTCTTTAGGACTACATCTCCTTGTCCTTGTGCATCTGCAGCCTTCAGCTGTGCCAGCTGCAATCTAGGTGGTTTGCTGAGCATCCTCATCCAGCATCACCTTCTTCAGAGCACACAGCACAAGCCAGCAGCTTCCTTCTGCCACTCCTCACCCAGGGCAGCTGGCTCCAAGCCACCACATTTGCTGCTCTCTCCTACCCTCTGCTCCCAAACACAGCTGGCTCCAAGCCACCACATTTCATGGAATCCTAGACTGGTTTGGGTTGGAAGGGACCTCTGCAGCTCATCTAGTCCAACCCCCCTGCAGTGGCCAGGGACATCCCCAACTAGAGCAGCTTGCCCAGAGCCCTGGCAAGCCTCACCTGCAATGCCTCCAGGGATGGCAACTCAACCACCTCCCTGGGCAACCTGGGCCAGTGTTCCACCACCCTCGTGGGGAGCAACTTCTTTCTAATGTACAGTCTAAATCTACTCTTCTCCAATTTCAAACCATTGCCCCTTGTCCTTTCCCTGCAGGCCTTTGCAAACAGGCCCTCTGCAGCCTTCTTGCAAGTTCCCTTTAGGTCCTGGAAGGTCACTAGTAGTTCCCCTGAAGCCTTCTCTTCTCCAGGCTGAACAATCCCAGCTCCCTCAGCCTGTCCTCAGAGCAGAGGTGTTCCAGCCCCTGAGCATTCTTGTGGCCTCCTCTGCACCTGCTCCATCAGCTCCATGTCCTTTGTGTGTTGAGGGCTCCAGAGCTGGACCCAGTATTGCAGAGGAGGTGTGAGCAGAGCAGAGTGCAGTGGCACAATCACCTCTCTGGCTCTGCTGGCCACGCTTCTCTTGCTGCAGCCCAGGATGCCATTGTGCTTCTGGGCTGCCAGCGTGCACTGTTTGCTCATGGCCAGCTTCTCAGCCACCAGCACCCCAAGGCCTTTTCTGCAGGGCTGCTCTCCATCATCTCATCCCCCAGCTTGGATTGATAGTGGGGATTGTTCTGACCCAGGGGCAGGACCCTGCACTTGGTCTTGTTGAAGCTCCTGAGGTTCACCTGGGCCCACCTCGAGCTTGTCCAGGTCCTTCTGGATGACATCCTGCCTCCCCAGCACCCCAGAGCTTGGTGTCATCTGTACACTTGCTGATGGTGCACTCAGTGCTGCTGGCCATAGTGTTTATACAAATATTAAACAGTGCAGGCCCCAGCACAGAGCCCTGAGGGACACCACTTGGCACTGATCTCCAGCTGCACTTCAACCCTCTGCTCCCAAACACAGCTGGGGTGAGCTAGGACTACTCGGGAATGTCACAGCACCAAGCCCTAAGGATGGGGAATCTGAAGGAGAGTCTCCCACCAGGAGCTTCCAAGGCTCAACTTGAGGGAATCTTGTCCTGAACAGTAAATAATGTCCTGGAAAAAGAAGTGCTAACCTTCACACAGCATGATTGGGTTCTGTAAGTAATTAACTAGCCAGCAGTGAAGCCCAGCTCTCTGGATACAAGGGAGAAATGCATTCCCAGCACTCTGGATACAAGGGGGGAATGCATTCCCAGCACTCTGGATACAAGGGGGAAATGCATCCCCAGCACATCAGGACAGGATTTAGTCCAGTGTGGGTGTACAATGGATTGCTACAACCTCATCCCTAAACCACACAGATGTGGAGATTACCACAGGGGTTTAGAAATCAGAAATGAATCCTTGTTTCTCTAGAAAAAAAGGGCACAGCAGGATTATGGAGAGAAAAATGCCACATTCTTCTGCTATATTTGAGTTAGGAGCAGCTTCAAGATAAAATGAACCAGTGGCAGGGAATGGATTATAATAAACCAACACTGCTCCTAAAGAAAGGGAATTGCTCTCTTACTTTCACACCTATCAAATTGAGAGGAAGGAAAAAAAACCCACCCTCCAGTAGCACTGTGTGTATTATCAGGACAGTCAATGAGACATAAAACAAGGACAAACTCCATTTGCCTGGGCAAAAAGCCCAGTGTGGAAGTAATTGCTGTAGTGGTGTAGCAGCTGCAGCTAGAGCCAGCTCAAATCCAAAAGATCAAATGCTTATTTCATTTTGATAAAAGTCATTAAAACCACAAATCAACTTACTTTTCGAGTCCAGGCAGGAAATAACTCTGCATATCCCATCTGCACATAACTCTCCCCTCAGAAATGAAAGCAGTGACAGCAGCTTGCTTCTGTGAAAGCCCCAAACTTCCACTGCATTAGGTAGCAACATTTCTCATTTAGGTTTTATTCAGCAGATAAGCCATGGTTAAAATCAGACCAGAGGATTTCTGAGCTGTGTTGGGTCTGTCTGCCTCCCTTCCCAGCTCAGGACCAGGCTTTTGGACACATGGGAGACACCATTTGAGCCTCCTGATGACAGGGATGGTGTCAAGAGCTTTCCCTGAGCACCAAGGAAGCTCTCCAAGTTTGGACTTCTTCAAGGAGAGTAAAAATATAAGCAAGAGCAGAAGGAAAAAAAACCTGTAGGATGTAGCAATTGCATCAAAGCAATTTAATTACTGAAGTGCACTTGTTTCAATTCATTCCCTTGGCAATCTAATCAGTCTTTGGAGAGCTTCTGGTCACCCATGACAGGGCTGCTGCCACAGCAGCCAAACCTCCCCTTCAACAGCCCTCAGGGCAGCAGAGATGTGCTACAGGCAGAAGAGGGTGGGGAGGAGGATCTCACAGCAGGAGCAAGCCTGCTGCTTCCATCTGCTTGGATTTGAGCATTCCAGAGACTTCATTGCTTCTACCATCCCAGCACAGAGCAGGATGCTCCTGGGGCTGATGGAGGCTGGGCTGGAGAGCCCATAGCAACTTCTTTGGGCTTGCCTCAACTTCTGGGCTTGGACAGAAGGATTTAGGACTATTTTATTAGTGTGTCACCTTGTTTTATAAAGCATTTCATTCCTCTTTTGAGTTCATCAGAATTTCAGGGGCCAGTTTCTGTGCTAACAATTCTGTGCCAGGATCTGGCCCTGTTATCTCTCTCTCCAAAACAAAGCTCAGCTCTCATGCTGTGATTACAGCAATCAATCTCAAACTCTCCCTGCCTATTAACTTAATAGATTGTTCTGGATGTCTGGACCTGCAATTCTAATACCACTAATGCTCATCAACACTTTGGAGAGATCAAAGAGCAAAACTTCACCTTAATAAATTCATCATTCTTTTTTCTTTTTTAGACTAGCACTCAATTTGCTGATTTACTCCTAACACACCTTCCCCAAAAGGTAATTCAGTTACCTGTGCCCTTCAGGAAATCTCCATATTGATGGATCCAGAGCTTAACAAGATCCTTATTACATTGACAATTAACAAGAGGTTCTCAAGCTCATTTGAGCCTGATGGATAGGTTTATCATGGGCAGGCTTCAAGAACACAGCTCCAGGGAGGGCTCCATCCATGCTCTTCCCAAGCGCTTTTTCCATGTGCTGCTGGCTGCAAAGGCCAATTTGGGACAGACCAGAGCGGTTGCNCCAGACTCTTTTCTAGAGTTTTCCCAAAGCACTCGATGCCTTTGCTAGCCTATTGTCTATCTCTCTGTCAATCTTACCATGAGAGGAGATGAGGCTGCCTAGGGAATTAAACTGTTGGACTGATTTAAGTTCTGAATCACCAATGATGATATGAGGATGATGAGAAACTTCCTGAGGTGCAGGCTGATATAAAACTTCTGTTTTCTTTAAACTAACTTGCAACCCCAAAAGCTCAGCAGTGGCTGCAAAGCAGGATGTTAAACGCTGCAGAGCTACTTCTGTCTGGGCAACAAGGGCAGTGTCAGCAGCATAAAGGTGATGGATAGGTTAGGATATATTCATATCACTTCTTCTTTTCATGGTTACCTGCTAAGGCAAAAAGGACTCACCCAGTGCTCCTCTGCTGAGCTCTCCCCATTCCTGGCTCCTGTCCTGTGCAGATTGCCCACAGAAGAGCTTCTTTGGGGTGAGAAAGCTCATTTTTGGCAGTCCTCTCTATTCTTTCAGTGAGTCTCCCTTCCACTTGCACTAATGATTCTTGCTGTGTAAGGAGCAATTCTTTCTAATTCTCCAATTATTAGGCTTCTTAGCACCCAGGAATGATTTCTGAAGAGAAAAAGAAAAGTTTGAAATGAGTTTTGAAATATCCTTCTGAAAACTAATTTAATAGCATAACTAGTGGCTTCTTTTTTACTAAAACCTCATCAATTTGAATTCATCTATTTATATTAATGGATTCTCTCTCTGCTGAGCCTTGAGATGTCTTTACTTCAAACCAAACTTCTCCAATATTCATGAGGAGGAAAGGGAGTGAGTCTACAAGGCAGAGTTCTCAGGAGACCAAGGCAAAGTTAGCCTAGCAAAGGTGATGATATTAATCATGACATTTATGCTGCAGGAATTTAATTAGACTGGGGAAAAAAAGAGTTTGTAAGTAAAGATGTCACAAGAACTCAGGACAAAATGAAAACCAGTCCAAAGGCATTCAGGCCTTAATTAGTTGGGGAGGAGTAGATGAAAGATAAACTCAGGAAAAATTGCTGGAGTGATTGGCTATTAGGGGCCACTAGGATCTATCATGTCATGTTAGATTTTTTTCCACTTTTTGGTGCTTTTAGGTCAGACCAAGTGCAAAGGAGTTGAAAAGTTACAGGAGCTGTTTTTTTTTTTCCCCATTCTTCCAGATGCCAGTTGGTTTTACTTTAAGAAAATCAGTGGCAGCTACAAACTTTGCTTGCTGACACTGATTTCTTTTCCTGACCCTGATAAAGTGCATGACACCTTGGTTAGAGATGGAAAACCAAGGAGGAAAGGGCTTTTGGATCATCCACAAGAAGTTACTTTCTTGGCTTGTTGTGTGCCAAACACACGAAGGGAATAACAAAGCAGAATGTTCCCAGCAGAACCATGGTGTCAAGCTCTGCTGCTGGAGCTCTGTGTGGTGGCATTCAGGGAAGGAGAACTCTCTGCCAAACATAGGTAAGTGGCCCACCCTTCATCTTCCAGTGTTACTCATTGAAACCAAAAAGTAGGGGGGAAAACCCCCAGAGAAGGGAGTAATATTGTCTGCCTGCTGTGGTGAAGGAACCTTCACCCTGTGTCCCATGGGATGGCTTTAATGACCAGTTCTCATTCCCTATGACACATTTCCTTCTCTTTTATCCCAAGTGGAACAGACTCAGCAGAACAGGGAAACTCAAAATTAGGAAGACATTTAGTAGAAAAATCTAACAATCCAGAGATCATAAACATCCAAACAGTGACAGCAGGGAGAGCTATTTTGAGACTGTTATTCACCTATATTCCTGCTTTAAACAGTTTCTACATCAAAGCCTAGCTAGAACACAGTGAATGAAGCAACACAGAAGCTCTCCCCAATTTACATGCAAAGTGGTGAATTAGCTGGATTGACTAATGGATTGCTTTTGATTGTAAACTTCAGGCAGCATTATCAAGACTCATTTCTCCTCTCTCTGCTACCTGCACACTGCATCCCTGTGACCATCTCTGGTGTCTCAACAGCATCTTGACCCTGCAGTTGGAACAGAAGCAAACCTGCACTTGCCTAACAGGAGATGGATGCTCTTGGAAGGCTCATCTTTCAACATTCCTCTCTCTCTTTGCCCTTACTCAAGGACAGAGGTATTTCTTTTAGGAGAGTTTAAAATGCTGTTCTCAGCCTTTTGCTGCTCAGTGCATATGGTGCTCCCCATGCTACCTCCCCCAGCAATCTTTCAGCCACACTCCTGCCTGGCCTCAGGCTCTCAGTGCAGGTGCTGCAGCAGACTGCTGCTTTACTGCTGAGCCCTGCTCTCCTCAGTCACTCTCTCTCCTCTTCTCCTTGCCTTCAGTCATGCTCTTTTCTGCTGGCCTGGACTGCTCAACCAAAGGAGGAAGAGCAGCCTTCCAGGCAGTGTTAAAGCAGTCAGGCTTTGCTTTTGACCTTGCAGAGGGTGAAAAGAGGTTGAAGAGCTTTTTTTCACCTGTGTCTAAACATTTGTAAGAGAATCCTAGACTGGTTTGGGTGGGCAGGGATCTTCCAAGGTTATCTAGTCCTCTGCAGTCAGCAGGGATATCTGCAGCTAGAGCAGGATGCTCACAGTCCCAACCAACCTGAGCTGCAATGGTTCCAGGGATAAATGGGACATCTCCCACCTCTCTGGGCAACCTGGGCCAGGCTCTCACTACCCTCAATGTACCAAATTTCTTCCTTCTGTCTAGTCTAAATCTCCCTCTTTTAGCTTTAAACCAATCACCCCTTGTCCTGGCCCCCCAGGCCCTGCTGAAGCCTGTCCCCATCTCTCTGCTAGGCCCTTCAAGCACTGCAGCTCTCATTTTCATTAAGGGAAAGGAGTAAATGACATTACTTACACCAGAAGCATGCAAGAGTCTGGGAATTTTGGAGCACAATTCCCACAGCCAGTGAGCAGAGGGATTTTGTCTTCACCAGTGCACAGTTTCTTCACACCACACTTTGGTTTCTTTATTGGCATCCAGAGAGATTCCTGAGTCAGGAGCTAAACCCAAGTCTCAGTGGGTGGCTAATGTGCAAGGCTATCAGTATGTTCATCTCCTGCAGGTCACATCCTCTCAGCAGCCTTCTGATACTGCTCCAGCAGTGCCAGGAGGATCAGCTCTGCAGAAAGCTTGGCAGGATGGGGAAAAGGCCAATTCTTTCTACCTCAAGTAGGCAGGGAAGAGGACAACCACAGCAGATGGCAGAGGAGAAACAGAGAGTGCCTGGTGCTGGATGACTAGCTGTCAGCTAGCAGCTCTGGAGAAAACAGCAGAGCTGCCACATCATGACATGCATCCCTCACACTTTGTCTGTCTCCCTGCATGGAGAATCCTTCCTCATCACCCTTGGAGCACAGGCACTCAGGGAAAGGCTCTGTCCCAGCAAGGTGTGCTTGTGCTGTGCTCAGCAGCAGCAGGGAGCACTCCTGCCCTAAAGAGGCTCAGCTCTCTGCCATCACTCAGCAGCTCTTTGAAAGCCCAGCACCCTCAAATCCTCTACTTTGGATGCCCAGGTTCAAGTCAGAGCAGAGAGCTGAGAGTTTACTCTCTTTAACATCTTCTTTAAAACTAATTACTGGCCATTTGACAAAATAAATTGACCTTATCAGAAGGTTCCTGAAAAGGCAATTGGTGTAACTCTTGGAATGACTTTCTGCACACAGCATCAAGCTCTTTCCTGCCTTCCAGCTCCCCTAATGCTGGTACTCAGTGAGTAGAAGGCAGGGAAGAATTTAACCTCTACTGTCCAAGTGCCATGCATTTATTTCCCTAGGGGAATGACCTGATCTAGAGCACTGGCTATTTATAACACATCCAGAAATAAACTGCAAGGCAACAAGGCTGTGAGGAAAGGCTATCTTTGTTGCTAGAAGTAGGGAAAAAACCTCATAGATGTGTGGATTCTCACACAAAGTTACCACATGTCCCTCACAGCTAACCCCCAATGGGCACAGGAATGCTGCAGGGTCAGGACAAACCACCCCTGCTGTACAACACTTCAACCTTGAACAATTCCTTCCCTTTTTGGCCTGCAGGGTTGGAGGGCACAGCTCAGGCCTAGTTCCCTCTGGGATGAGATGGCCTTATCCTCACTGCACACTCCCTGGGAGCTGTAAGGCAATCCAACAGCAGAACAGGGATGTTGGTCCACGATGGCTGAGATGTTTCACAGCTCATCAGAGCTGTGAGACAGCATGATGGATGAGAACATGCATTGCATCTGTGGCAGCAGCCCTGGGAGAGCTTCCTCTTGGAGGGAACTAGCTGGCTTGCTTCTAACCAGCATCTACATGGCCAGGCAGACAGCAAAGAGCAGCAGCAAACTGCAGAGGGAAGCTATTTGGCACCACAGATGGGCCCTGAGTCATGGCTTGGATCTGGCCTTCAAACACAGCATGACAGTTAGAGCTCCAGTCAGGCTTTGGAAAAGCTCTGCAAGGAGCAGACAGTGGAGAAATGTGCCAAACATCCTCTTACCCTCTGTCTGTCCTCCTTCCCTTTGCTTAGTCCTGCCTGTTGCTGCAGTCTGCTGAGCATGAGGCATGATGCTGCAGCTCCAGAGACAGCACTGCTTTCTCTTGGTGGGCAGCTTTGACTCAAACCAATCCAGGACAGGTGAATGCTGGATGATCTTCCTGAATAACATCTGCATTTAGCCTGGAGGAGAGGAAAGATTAGAAATTTCCATCAGTAACCCTCAGGAACACACATTTTAATAGCTGATGTAGCTGATGAAGTTACCTAGGCAGAACTGTCTGCTCTAGTTGCAGATGTCCCTGCTGACTGCAGGGGGATTGGACTAATAACCTTGAAAGGTGCCTTCCCACCCAAACCACTCCATGATTCTATGATTGCCAAGCATTCCTCCTAAGCCCAGAGCATCACTTGCTCATGGAACTACTTCTCCCTCTGCCCCATTCAAAGCAGGGGCAATACTTGCCCATGGTGGTGGATCACAGTATCCCAGTATGTCAGGGGTTGGCAGGGCCCTAGAAAGNTTGAGGGGCCCAGAATTGGATCTCAGCACCTTGGAGCTGAATCCTGAGGACACAGACTTGGGCCTTGCAGGGATGTTGTTTCAAAGAGAACTAGAGCTCTTTCATTCTCCCCTTGGTTTTCTGGGTAGCTGTGAGCATTTGTCCCTTTTCATTCCTACTGCTAACTTTCATCAGCAGAGCAAAGCACTGAGGAGTGACACTTGAGCAGAGAGACAGCTCACCTGTGCCAGCAAAGGGAGCCTCAAAGGCAGGCACTGCACTGCCTGCTTGTGATGAAATATTGAGAGAGAACATTAGAACACCACAAGGAGTTTAAAACCACTCAGTCCTTCAGATAGCAATCTTTTTTGTCCCAACTGTAGCCTAGCTGCAGATAACTTACAGATGAATAAAACTGTCAAAGAAAAGATCTTCTGAGAAATTTCAAACAAGGTTTTCTTTTTTTTCCAGTTTGATTTTTTTTCCCCCCCATTTGCCATTTTCAGCAGTGAAACAAAGGCTAGGAGAAAATGGGTTTGGAATCTGAAGGCATTAGACCTTTTCAATCTTCTGCTCTTCATGTGACACAAAGGAAAAGGAAATAAACTGGAAGAAGCATTTTCTTGCTCCAGAATGACCCAAACCCATGATCAATGCTTTTCCAACAGAAAAGTCTGAAGAAATCAAAATGTTTTCATGAAATATTCATTGAAATAATATGCTGACAAAGTTGTTTTTCAGTTAAAATCTTTCACTGGGTCTACTTACTTATAGGTATAGGTAGGTGCTTGTTTCTAGGGTACCAGAAGGCCAGAGGGCTTTGTCTCACTTAGCTGCTGCTTCCAGAATAAACTCTACATATCCCTTGAGGTCTCTGCAAGCACTTTATGAGGCTACATAAACTCTCTCCTTCTCTTAGATGTGCTGAATCAAGTCCTCCTCTAACTGCAGGGTCATGCTGGAGCTCCAGGCTGCAGCTAGCTCCCCAGCCTCCAGCCTGCAGATGTTCCTTGGCACAGGTCTCCTGGGGGTACTGGAGGCTGAAAAGCTGGAGGTGAAAAGCTGGCAATGTGTGCTCCCAGCCCAGAAGCTAACCATGTCCTGGGCTCATCCCCAGCAGGGCAGGGAGGGCATTGTGCCTCTGCTCTGCTCTGGGCACAGCTCAGCTGCAGGGCTGGGGCAGCTCTGGAGTGCTCAGCACAGCACAGACATGGAGCTGCTGGAGCAGGGACACAGGAGGACACACAAATGATCCAAGGCTGGAAGCTCCCTGCTGGGAGGAGAGGCTGAGAGTTAGAGGTTTGCAGCCTGGAGAAGAGAAGGCTTCAGAGAAACCTTCCTGCAGCCTTTCAGTACTTCAAGGGGCCTAGAAGAAAGATGAGGAGAGACTTTTTAGCAGGAGCTGTTGGGACAGGACAAGAAGTGATGGTTTGAAACTAGAAGAAAAAGATTTAAACTAGAGAGAAGGAAAAATTTNATGATCCAAGGCTGGAAGCTCCCTGCTGGGAGGAGAGGCTGAGAGTTAGAGGTTTGCAGCCTGGAGAAGAGAAGGCTTCAGAGAAACCTTCCTGCAGCCTTTCAGTACTTCAAGGGGCCTAGAAGAAAGATGAGGAGAGACTTTTTAGCAGGAGCTGTTGGGACAGGACAAGAAGTGATGGTTTGAAACTAGAAGAAAAAGATTTAAACTAGAGAGAAGGAAAAATTTTTATATACTGCCCAGGTCACCCAGAGAGGTGGGAGATGTCCCAGCCCTGGCAAGATCCCAGCTCAGGTTGGTTGGGGCTCTGAGCATCCTGCTCTAGTTGCAGATGTCCCTGCTGCCTGCAGAGGGTTGGACTAGATGACCTTGAGAGGTCTTTTCCCACCCAATTCATTCTCCTGCCCACAAGTGCTGGGTGATGCAGATGCTTTGCTCCACTCCTCAGCATCTCCTGGTTTGCTGATCATCAGTCAAACTTGCTCTAACTCTAGAGTGATTGTGGTGAAAGAACTCAAGTGGCATTCCCAGGAGCCAGCCACTAATTATTTAGTACCTAATGAATGACACAATTTATTTGTTGACTAATCAAACTCTGTGGAGTTGTAATTAATTGATAAAAAGCTTAAACTACCAAGGGTGTGTAGAAGTTTTGTTTGGTCAACTTTTGACACAGAAGTGGTAGATAGATTGTCTCTGACATGTTGTGTGGAGCTTGGTGACACAGATTGAGAGGAAAAATAGACCATGAAACACTGGGAAGCTGAACTTGGCAAAATGCTGTGAGGAAAGTCTCATCCCTTGAAGCCATGCCACCTTGCTGGGCTAACATCCAACCTCTCATGTCAAGCTACATAAAGCAGGGTAATGAGTGAGGAGCACCTAGCAGCCCAGGAAAGGGCTCTCATTAGTCAGCATGGAGCAGGCTGGCATCTTAGGCAGAGGCACACTGATTTCTGGCCAGGCAGGGACAATTTACCTTTGCATGAGTGCCTTTTGGATGAGTGGCAAACCCCAAAGGACAGCTCAAATAATTACTGCTCCTCTGGGCCAAGCTCCTCACACACCTGGGGTTTTGTGGTGTCAAGAGAGCTCAGAGACCTGAGGAACAAATACACCATTCTCTAAGGTGTTTCAGGAGAAAAAGAAGAGATGCAGAGGACAGCATGGAGCCTACTGCTGAAAGCAGACAGGGGAAGACAACTCCTTCCTGGCTAGAATCCACTCCCCTCTTTCCTTGAGCTCTCTCTTTCTCAGTTGCACCTTTTATTGACAGCTGCAAAGGCAAACTAATGAACTATTGATAACCCTGGCCCAAAGCATTATTAGAGCCAGCAATTAGATTTTGTCAGCATTGATTTACACATCTCAACCACAGCACAAATGGAAATGGGAGTGGAGAGAGATGACTTGGAATGTTAAACACGTGCTGATCCTCTTTCTTCCCAACACCTGGCCTAAGGTTTAGATCTACCTCCCTGCCTTCTCCATACTTACAGCTTTTCTGGATCATTAACAGCATTTAGACAGAAACTAGAAGCAACTCCAACATGAAACTTGACAAGACATCCTACTGAACACTTTTAACCTGAACCAATGATTCCCAAACACACAATAAAAGACATGTCCAGGCACAGAGGGAATCCACAAGTGAAAATCTTGTCCTAGAAAACCTTGAGCAGCCTCGAAACATGGAAATTTGCTGGCCCTGAGAAGGAATAGGCTGAACCAAGAGGATTGGTTTGACCACTTTACTGTAGACAGACAATCACAGACCTGTCTAGCACCAGCTACTGCAGAAACTCCATCCACAGCTCTCTTAGGGAGCTGCAGCTCATCCAGAGCCAGGGAAGCTGCTGATTGGCATCTGTGAGGAAATAAACTCTGCCTGACCCCGAGAACCAGGCAGATGTGGCATCTGAATTCTAATCCTCATCTTCTGTGGCATTCATCTGACATTTCATCTGACAGCAACTACTGCATCAAGGACTGTCTTACTGAAAACAGGAGGGAGATTTCTCCTCTTACCCTGGAGAATCCAGAGGTAATTCCACAGCTCACCACACCTCTGCTGTGAGGCCAGGCTCAGACAGTTGGGGTTGTTCAGCTTGGAGAACAGAAGGCTCCAGGGAGACCTTAGTGCAGCCTTGCAGGGCTGAGAGGAGTCTAGAAGGAAGATGGGGAGAGATGTTTTTTTAGCAGGACCTGTTGGGACAGGAACTAAAAGAGGAGAGATTTAGACTAGAGAGAAGGAAGAAATGTTTTGCACTGAGGGTGCTGAGAGCCTGGCCCAGGTTTCCCAGAGAGGTGGGAGATGCCCCAGTCCCTGGAACCATCCCAGGCCAGGTTGGCACTGGGAGCAAGCTGCTCTAGTTGCAGATGTCCCTGCTGCCTGCAGGGACCTAGATGACCTCTAAAGGGTCCTTCCACCCCTAACCACTCTGTGATTCTCTGATTTGATGCAATGTCAAAGACTAGGACACACAGATTTGATTTTGCCAGCTCTCCAATGGCAAGTAGGTAGCCAACATCCACTTTGTTGTCTTTCAAACCTTCCTCCCCCTCTCCTGGTGAGTAATCATTCTTCTATTAAAAGGAATTGCCAGTGCCCTCTCCTCCACCCTGACTGATACCCAACCCCTCCAGACCACAAGCTCAGAGCAGATAATAGGAAGGGAACATACACAAGAAGTGATCCAAGGATGCAGAGGCAAAGCCAATCCCCAGCAATTCCAAGGGCAGGCTGTTCCACTGGCAGATTCAGTCTGGAAAACAGGAGAAGAAAACTTTTAGAGGAAACAAGGTTACTTTAATAAAAGCCACAGCAACAGGACACTGTTAAACATGAGACTCCAGACCCATCTCCAGGGCTCCAGGGATTCAGCTCTTTTCTGGAAGCCAATTCCTTCATGGGAAGGCTGTTACTGGTAGAACACTGAGATTTTTCCACTTTCTCCCCCCTCCTTTTCTGTTTGTTTTTCAATACTAGAAATAGATTAAACTGCACTTCAGGATGCTGAGATGCAGTTTCAGCTGAGCTCTGTGCTTCACAGAGATTTATCAACAATGACAAGCCTCAACATCTAGGAGATAGCTCAGAGTGCCCAGGAGCTCAGAGAGGATGCACCAGATACAACAGAGAGAAAGAAGAAGAGTGTTACAAACTAAGAACTGTGTGGTCCTTGAAAGAAATCAAAGGTCCACCACGGTGGGAAGATGCTGTGCTGCCCATGGAAGTATCACAGTATGTCAGGGGTTGGAAGGGCCCTAGAAAGATCATCTAGTGCAACCCCCCTGCCAGAGCAGGAGCACCTAGACCAGCTCACACAGCAATGTGTCCAGGCAGCTCTGCAATGGCTCCAGACAAGGAGACTCCACAGCCTCCTGGGCAGCCTGGGCCAGTGCTCTGGCACCTGAACTGCAAACAAGTTCCTCCTCAGCTTAATACTAAACCTCCTGTGCTCCAACTTGCTCCCATTCCCTCTTGTCCTACCATTGGATGCCATGGAGCAGAGCCTGGCTCTCTCCTCCTCACACTCACCCTTCACATATTTCTAAGCATTGCTGAGGTCTCCTCTCAGTCTCCTCTTGTCCAGGCTGAAGAGACCCAGCTCTCTCAGCCTGTCCTCCTAGGGCACATGCTCCACTCCTTTCAGGATCTTGCTGGCCCTGGGCTGGACTCTCTCCAGCAGCTCCCTATCCTTCTGGAGCTGAGGGGCCCACAACTGGACACAGCATTCCAGGGGAGGCCTCCCCAGGGCACAGGAGAGGGGAGAAGAACCTCTCTGGCTCTGCTGGCCACGCTCCTCTTCATGCATCCTAGGATGCCATTGGCCTCTTGGCCACAAGGGCACATTGCTGCCTCATGGGCATCCTCCTAGCCACCAGCACTCCGAGAGCTTTTTCCCCAGGGCTCTTCTCCAACACATCGGTTCCCAGTGTGTACTGATCCATGGGCTTGTTCCTTCCCAGAGTCACAAGCAGGAGAGCTGCCCTTCATCCCAGCTCCAAAGGCTCTTATAAAGTGCCTTGCAGGTAGCTGGCAGAGCCTCCAAGATGCAGAGGTGTTCTCCTGCTCCATTTGCAGTGTGGCATTAGCTGGCAAGTGAGGAGTGCCTCTTTGTGAACACTTCTTCTAAGAGAAGCTGTCCCTGCACCAGTAAAACATCACAGTGCATTCTCCTTTTCACACACAGGCATGCAAAGCCAATTAGGATACACTTGAAAAAAGGCTATGAAAATGGAATATGATGTGGACAGTAAATACTTATGAAGCATAAAACCATCCCCTCTGCATAATGAGCCTTGGCTTGGATAACTCACCCTGCCTAAAGGAATACTAAGGCTTGAGAAGCACCTTGCAGCCAGCCTGCACCATTTCCACTACAGCTAATAGCAAGCAGGTGGAAGAGAGGCACTGCCAGAGGGAGGATTTCACCATGGCAGCAGCATCCTGTCACTGCCTCAGAGCAGGACCAAGCACACTGTGAGAGGTTGGAGCCAGGTGAGGGTTGCTCTCTTCTCCCCAAGGAATAAGTGACAGGACAAAAGGAAACAGCCTCAAGTTGTGCCAGGGGAGGATGAGGTTGGACATGGGGAACAATTTCTTCATGGGAAGGGTTGTCAATCCCTGGCCCAGGCTGCCCAGGACAGTGCTGGAGTCTCCATCCCTGGAGGGTTTTCAAAGCCCTGGAGATGTGCTGCTGAGGGACATGGCTTAGTTATGAGCTGGCAGTGCTGGTCAAGGTCTCTTAAAACCAATTTGTCTGATTCTGTGATGCTGTGTGAGCTCTGCTGCTGCAGAACTCCTTCTCACACAGAAATCCAAGACAGCAAACCTTGGGCTACTTCCACATTCCCCAGCAAGCCAGGCAGGATTCCACAGAGAGAGGCTGTGGAATCCTCTCTTGATTCCTTACACTGAAAGTTCAGGGAAAAACTAAGCATTCACAGAATGGAAGTTAAGTTCTTTAGAAACACCAACGTGTGGTGCTCTCTATTATATCTCTCTGCCCAAGGGACTTTTATTCAACAGTGTTGGTCTCTTCCATGTACCTGGCAGGTGTCTGTGGGACTGTACTTCCACCTAGGACAGGCTGTGCTTCCAGCACATCCAACATCCTCTGCATCACACTTCTTCCATCTAGCTTTCACTTAGCTGTCTTTTAGAGAAGGGCTTCACCCAAGGTTGTACACAGTAACAGAGAGATAACACTAAATACAATGCAGTCCACATAACTCATCCACCTCCAGCCTGCTCCCTAAGATTTCATTGCCCAAACAACAAGAGCTGTAGACAAGGGCAGTGAGGATAACCACAGCAAGGCATGAGAGCACTCAGTTTCTAATGAAGCTCTGTAAGAGACACTCATTACAAAGGGATAAGCTGATAGAGAAAGCTCCCCAGTAAAAGACATCCTGCACCCAGGCAAGACTGTGTAGGTATCCTAATTCCTCCACAGAATCACAAAGGTTGGAAGAGACCTCTAAGCTCATCAAGTCCAACCATATCTAGCACTACCATACCACTAAAGCATGGCCTTAAGTGGAGCATCCTGGAAGGAACAACGTCCTGGCCCTCTCACAAGCCAAAACCTCCTCCTTCACAGATCTGGCAATAGCTTGAAGGAGTTCAGCTAATCCAGATGGCAGTGAAATGGAAATAACTGCCAGAAAACCCTTGGGAAAGCTTAATCATAGAATCATCATTAACAGACATTTGCTTTTCCAGGGTAAAATTTCTAACCATCTTCAGCTAGTTAGGTTAGGACACCCTGGTTCTTACTCCAGACTCAAACAGGTTTGATATGGGTTCTAACACCCCTGGAGAAGAGTTGTGGATATATATGACTCACAACTTGGAAGAGTTAATATGGGGAGGTGGAAAAAAAACAAAACCCTCAAAAGATCACTCAAGTGCTTCTCACTTCTGGTAGGTACAAAAAGTGTTAAGAGAAAAGGGCAGCAGCAATGTACATACATGTTCAAACCTTTGTATCACTCTAAATGCTGATGTTGGACGTGGTAATAGACCCGTAAAAAGGGGGGAAAGGCAAACTGCACCCAAAGTTCTCTACAACTCCCTGAAAGGAGGTTGGAGCAAGATGGGGATTGGTGTCTTCTTCTAGGTGACAAGTGGAGCCCTAGCCTAGGCTACCCAGAGAGATGCTGGGGTCTCCATCTCTGGAGAGATTCCAAACCCACCAGGACACCATCTCATGCCACCTGCTGTGGGTGAACCTGCTCTTGCAGGGGGGTTGGACTAGATGATCTCCAGAGATCCCTTCCAACCCCTAACATTCTGGGATTCTCTGATTCTGTGCAGGGATAGATGGATTGTAGATGGATGGGTAGATGGGTGGGTGGGGACCCTCAGCCCTGCCCCCAGCACTGTGATGTCAGCAGAGGTCAGAAGCAGACCCACGTTGGTATCTAGGGGAGCTTCAGAGACGAGCTGAACACAGGCAGGGCAGCATGGCGAGGCCCAGGCAGCGCCGCACAAGCCCTTTCAGGCGCGGAAGTCCCCGCACGACATTGCGATCCACCAGCAGGCGATCCACCAGCCGCCGAAGATCTAANGAGACACTCATTACAAAGGGATAAGCTGATAGAGAAAGCTCCCCAGTAAAAGACATCCTGCACCCAGGCAAGACTGTGTAGGTATCCTAATCCCTCCACAGAATCACAAAGGTTGGAAGAGACCTCTAAGCTCATCAAGTCCAACCATATCTAGCACTACCATACCACTAAAGCATGGCCTTAAGTGGAGCATCCTGGAAGGAACAACGTCCTGGCCCTCTCACAAGCCAAAACCTCCTCCTTCACAGATCTGGCAATAGCTTGAAGGAGTTCAGCTAATCCAGATGGCAGTGAAATGGAAATAACTGCCAGAAAACCCTTGGGAAAGCTTAATCATAGAATCATCATTAACAGACATTTGCTTTTCCAGGGTAAAATTTCTAACCATCTTCAGCTAGTTAGGTTAGGACACCCTGGTTCTTACTCCAGACTCAAACAGGTTTGATATGGGTTCTAACACCCCTGGAGAAGAGTTGTGGATATATATGACTCACAACTTGGAAGAGTTAATATGGGGAGGTGGAAAAAAAACAAAACCCTCAAAAGATCACTCAAGTGCTTCTCACTTCTGGTAGGTACAAAAAGTGTTAAGAGAAAAGGGCAGCAGCAATGTACATACATGTTCAAACCTTTGTATCACTCTAAATGCTGATGTTGGACATGGTAATAGACCCGTAAAAAAGGGGGAAAGGCAAACTGCACCCCAAGTTCTCTACAACTCCCTGAAAGGAGGTTGGAGGAAGATGGGGATTGGTGTCTTCTTCTAGGTGACAAGTGGAGCCCTAGCCTAGGCTACCCAGAGAGATGCTGGGGTCTCCATCTCTGGAGAGATTCCAAACCCACCAGGACACCATCTCATGCCACCTGCTGTGGGTGAACCTGCTCTTGCAGGGGGGTTGGACTAGATGATCTCCAGAGATCCCTTCCAACCCCTAACATTCTGGGATTCTCTGATTCTGTGCAGGGATAGATGGATTGTAGATGGATGGGTAGATGGGTGGGTGGGGACCCTCAGCCCTGCCCCCAGCACTGTGATGTCAGCAGAGGTCAGAAGCAGACCCACGTTGGTATCTAGGGGAGCTTCAGAGACGAGCTGAACACAGGCAGGGCAGCATGGCGAGGCCCAGGCAGCGCCGCACAAGCCCTTTCAGGCGCGGAAGTCCCCGCACGACATTGCGATCCACCAGCAGGCGATCCACCAGCCGCCGAAGATCTAACAGCAGGAGCCGCCCAAGGCTCAGCTCGAGCCCAAGGAGCAGCAGTGTGCGAGGTCAGGGAGAGAGCAGCAGGGAGCTGTGTCCCCAGAGGCCACGGGATGGGGGTGGTGGGCGATGGAGAGCTCGAGGCTCACCGGTGCCTCTCTCCCTCCCCAGGTCGCCGATCTAGGTCTCGGTCTCGGTCTCGCAGGAGCAATACCAGGAGAAGATGAAGGATGTCGACACGACGGCAGCCTCCTGCGGCTCTGAGGGGACCAGCCCGGGAGGGGACAGCCTATCCCCATTGCCACCCGCCCGAGGACATGTCCATCTCCCATCAGAGCCCTGCCTCATAATAAACTATTGAAGCATCTCCGCTCTCTGCTGCTCATTAGCCGGTGCCCAGCAG
>VWZO01000155.1:0-128548 GCA_013396975.1 Bucco capensis | reverse complement strand
TCCCTTCCAACCCAAACCAGGCTAGGATTCTAGGATTCTATGAACAGCCTCACTAGCTGCTTCCAGCCAGCTCCTGACCAGCAATCCACCTAAGAGCCTGATCTCGGATGCCAAAGCCCTGGCCCAGGCTGCCCAGAGAGGTTGTGGAGTGTCCTTCTCTGCAGAGATTCCAAGCCTGCTGCATGGACACAATCCTGGGCAGGCTGCTGTAACCCTGCTTTAACAGGGGACTTGGACTAGATGAGCTCTAGAGCTCCCTTCCAACTCACCATGGAGCACAGCAAGCTGCTTGGCTTTGCAAGGCAGGAGAAAGCAGCTCCCTGAGCTTCAAAACCAAAGCCCATTTGCTCTCAGCACAGAGCATTTTCTAAGTGCATTCAGGACTGGGAGATGCAGATTAAGTCTATAAAAAGCTCAGTTTCAGGAACAGCTACAGAGCTTCACAGCAGAGAGTTTTCTAGGCCAATGGGCAGACTCTACAGGGATGAGCTTGGAAAGGTCACACCATCAGCAACTGGCTCTAGAAATCCCATGACTGGAAGCTAACAAACACCAAGGTGAAGGAAGTGCTCAGTAGCCATTGCCAACCAGAGAAACAGACCTCAGGCACTGCAAAAAGAATGAAAATAACCCCTCAAGTTGTGCCTGGAGAGGTTTAGGTTGGACATGAGGAACAGTTTCTTCATGGAAAGGGTTATCAAGCTCTGGCCCAGGCTGCCCAGGGCAGTGCTGGAGTCCCCATCCCTGGAAGGATTGAAGAGCCATGGAGATGTGGTGCTGAGGGACATGGCTCAGTGGTGAGCTGGCAGTGCTGGACTCCATGATCTTAGAGGCCTTCTCCATTCTGATTCTATCATTAGTGGTGGATACACAAACAAACCCACCAGAGAATTCCCACAACTTTGAGACCCAGCCCAGTGGCTGCTGCTTTGAATCAGAACTCTGCATTTGCATTACAAATTCAGCAGAGTATTTAAAGCCAAGTTCCAAAAAGCCAAAGCCAACCCAACCCCTTTAGTGCTAACAATCTGTTGGAGATGGTTATGTTGGGCAATACCTTTCTTGAGAGCTGCTTGGGGTGATGGCTATGAATGGTTGAGAAGCCTGGAGTGCTGCTCCAGGAGGTGCTGCTGGCAGATGCTAAGGCTGAGCTGGTGCACCATGCTGCAATGCAGCTCTTGTGTAACCACCCTCCACATTGGAGCCATGCAGCACATCTCCTCACTGGCAGGGCAGCACACACAGCATGGAGAGGTAGAGTTGGGGAGGGGGGGAAGGGAATGGTCACAGGACATGCTCCCCTGCCTTGGCAAAATGACTAGTATCCTGTTAAATGAAGATATTCCACCCTACTTGGAGAGGGACAGAGCCAAATGGCAGCCTGCTGTGAGACATGGTGACCTGACCCACTTGGGCTTTGGCCAGCCAAACACTACATGAAAGCAGCTTGTACCAGCAGTAAAATAAATGCTCTGAAGGTGACAGAAACTCTGCAGCTGGGGCTGGTGCAGCAGTGTGTGTCCAGAGAAGGGCAAGGGAGCTGGGGAAGGGTCTGGAGCACAAGTGTGCTGAGGAGCAGCTGAGGAACTGGGGTTGGTTAGGCTGGAGAAGAGGAGGCTTAGGGAGACCTTCTCACTCTCTACAGCTCCCTGAAAGGAGCTTGGAGTGAGGGGGGGTTGGTCTCTTCTCCCAAGGAACAACAAGTGATAGGACAAGAGGAAATGACCTCAAGTTGTGCCAGGGGAGGTTAGGTTGGACATCAGGAACAATTTCCTTGCTGTGGACTCTTATCTACTGGAGTCCGTAAAACTTTAGGGGCTCTGTTGGTCATGATAATCTGCATTCAGTGACTGTTCTGATCTACCAAGTGGTACCATCAATAGCAGCTCTTGGCTAAGGTCCACAACAACTATTAGAGTCTAAGCAAGCACAACCCAAGGCATTCCAACAAGTCCCTCACCTTCAGGGCCATCAGAACAGGGATTCCTGGCCAAGCACAGCCAAGTTCTGACTGATGAGACAAGACATTATCATCTGCACATGTGGTTAGCTGGTGCTCCCCTGTGGTTCATTAAGACACATATTTGGGGATGTTATTATGGTGTTCTTCAAATTTATTGTACCTTTATCTAGAATCACAGGAACAGAGCAGTGTGGGTGGGAAGGAACCTTTCAAGGACATCTAGTCAAACCCCCTGCACTCAGCAGGGACATCTCTAACTGAGCAACTTGCTCACAGCTCCAACCAACCTGAGCTGCAATGGTCCCAGGGATGGGACATCTCCCACCTCTCTGGGCAATCTGGGACAGAGTCTTGAAATCCTCAGTGTAAACAATTTCTTCCTTCTATCTAGTCTAAATCTCCTGATTCAGTTTAAAGCCATCACTCCTTGTGCTGTCCCAACAAGCCCTGCTAAAAAGTCTGTCCCCATCTTTCTTCTAGGTTCCTTTAAGTGCTGAAAGGCTTCACTAAGGTCTCCCTGGAGCCTTCTCTAGGCTGGACAACCCCAACTCTCTCAACCTGTCGTCACAGCAGAGAGCTTCCAGCCCTTGGGTCATTTCTGACCCCACCTCATATGTCCATAAACATCCACACCCCAAATATACAACAGTCAATAGAGAAGAACACAGCAGTGTCTGGCAAAGGGCTCAGCACCTCCTGACCCAGCCCAGCCCACGCTGTCCCCATCACGCTTCCAACTTCTTCACCTCCTTTAAAGGCACATAATCAACATGCAAATGTATTCCCAAGCTGACACAAAGCACTAATTAATTTAGTAACCAGCTGGAACTGAGCTGTGGGGGTGCAGAGCTGGAGCAGTTGTCTCAGGTACTGCCTGTGCTCAGCCTGGGGAAGGATTCATCTTTATGACACAGCTCACCAGCTCCATTTCAATTAAGTTAGCAATTTCCTCCTGAGATGGGACCTTTGGGGAATGAGGAAAACAGTTTTGGTGGGTTGTTTTTCCCCCCAAGTTCACCTTCAAGTTTTAGAAGATATGGGTCCTGATTGTCCTCCCTGGGAAAGAATTAATAATTGTAGGAAAAATATGCACAGTTCCAATCCTGGGGTCAGCTTTGGGCTCCTCACTCCCAGAAGGACATTGAGGTGCTGGAGTGTGTCCAGAGAAAGGCAAGGAAGCTGGGGAAGGGTCTAGAGCACAAGTGTGCTGAGGAGCAGCTGAGGGCACATGGGTTGGTTAGCATGGAGAGGAGGAAGCTCAGGGCAGACCTTAGCTCTCTCTCCAACTCCCTGCAAGGAGCTTGGAGCCAGGTGAGTGTTGGTCTCTTCTCCCGAGGAACAAACACTAGTAGAAGAGGTGCTGGAGTGCCCATCCCTGGAGAGGTTTCAAAGCCATGGAGATGTGGTGCTGAGGGACATGGCTCAGTGGTGATCTAGCAGTGCTGGTTAATGGTTGGACTTGATGAGCAAAAAGGTCTCTTCCAACCAAAACTACTCTGTTTCTTTGCTTCCTGTGTACCATGGAGATCCTCAGCTCTTCCTCCTTGTTGCAACAACAGTTCTGTTCTGCAGGGCTAAGGTTGCAGGTTGGGCTGTGGGCTCCTGCTGCACACACACAAACCAGTCACCAATTGCTTTACATCCAAGTATGGAAGTAGAGCTCAATTTAAATCAAGCTGCAGCTACTCTTCCACTCCAGGTCCCTCTGGATCTCCTTTAGTCCCAGGCAGCACTGCAAGCATCATTCCAAAGGTGCTTCAGTCCCAACTGGAAGGTTTTGTGGCTTCCTTTCCAAGACTGGGATGTTGTTGGGAGCAGTAAGTGTACCAAACATTCACCACTAATTGATTTCCATCATTACAAATGGGTGAGGATTTCAGAAGTTGGATTTTTTCCTGTTCTGCAGGAAATTTTGCCTGATGAATGGTGCTACCTGGGAAGAGATGGCAAGTCTTTGTTGTGTTTGCCTGTCAGATGCCTTCACACTTATCTATTGCACAGCCATCAACTCCTCCACTTCTGGCACAGGTCAGCCTCTTCTGATCAGAGCAATCCCATCTTTACACAGCCAGTAAAACACCTGAGCAAAGTCCTAGCACACAAAAAAATGGAAATACTTTGGATTTGTCCTCCAATTTACTGTAAAGTTTATTTCCAAGCTAGCAGTCTATTCTGAGCTCTGATTAATGGCTCTGAAAAGGCTTTTCTTCAGCTGCACATACCAACAAAGGATTTGGAATTAATTCACATCTTCTAACTTCTTCCTTAATGGATTTTTAAGGTCCACTGCAAAGAATCAATCAATAGCAGGCTGAAAAGCTCTGGTGGGGAATGCATCCAGGCTTCTATGTGAGGGAAGGTGAATTAGGACCTGCTGGATTAATAACTAGGAATAATTCCAATTAAGAAAAGCAAAAAACAATCATTTCATTCCAGGAACACACAGCTAGCAAGCCTTGAGTTTCAACAAGTATCAAAAGTTGAGGGGTTTGGGGGGAGTCAAAAAAACCCAAACTCAATACTTTCTGAGTCTTCCCTCACAAAGAATGAAATGTTGAAGCACTGAATATTTTCCTGCCAGGAAATATTGCATTTCCAGGGTATTATTTCCAGGATAAAGTGGCATTTCAATGTTGATTTTGTCCCTTGCATGACTTTACTTGTAGGTAGAGCAAGTAAATGAGAGCATTTTGTCTTCTTTTCTTTCCCTCACTATTGATTGCTCTCTAATTGTCAGCACATTTGTTAGCTCAGGGTCATTGGGGTTTGCTCCAGCCTCTGAGCATCCTCATGGCCCTGCTCTGGACACCTTCCAGCACCTCCAGATCTTTCTTGTGGCAATGACAAGTTGTAAATACCTTTTTACAACACTATTCCTCTGGGGGGGGGGAAAGCAACTTTTTAAGCATTTTCAGTCACTAAATAAAATAAGCAGACATTTTCATGTCAATGGCATCATTCTGAACTCTTAACTTCTGAGTGCCAAAATCTTTTAAGAGCAAAGGACCCAATCCACTGACCAGCAGCAACAAACCATCCAGCCCCTGAATATATCTCCCTCTGCTGAATATTGCACAGTTATCATTTCTTTTTACACTTTACCTTCAGGGTTTTTTATTGCTTTCTGTTGGCTGAGGTGCAGAAAAGATCAGTTCAGTGTAAGGCTGGGAATTTAATTCATCTGCCCGGAGAGATACATTGAGTTAGTGAGCTTCAAAGTCCTAGGGAAGGCAAAGAACTACTGTGCCATGTCCAAGGGATCAAAAAATAGCATCAGATATTTCATGTGGGCAGTAGCCAAGAATTTATCTCTTGCAGCAACAATAAACCAGGTTGAAATGTGGATGGGATCAAGCCAGAGGTCTGAGCTGAGAAATGGAAACCTTCAGGGGAAAGCAGAAGCAAAAGGAGATGATTGCAGAAATGAGTTTCTTCTCCAAGCACAGTCACTAGGTGCAAATAGCAGCTTTGTTTTAACACCTTAGAGGTTCTTTCTGCGACTGCTCAAGGACTTTAAGGTGAAATGCATTCAACACATAAGCAAGTATCTTCTCCCTAACTCCTCAGCAAGCACAGAAGCTTTGCTCTGAGCCCTGAAAAACCACATTCCTTTTCCTTCTGCCTCACACAACAGCTTGAGAAACCAGATTTTTGGCCAAAGTTGCCCATTTCTGCCAAAATTTACAGAACAGTAGCTGATCTCAGAATATTTAGAGCATCTCAATATTTTTGTGCTGTGTTCCTTTTCTAGGCTGATCTGCACCCTTGTCCACTTGTTCTACATCAATCAATTAGCTGTAGAAACACAACATTAGCCTTTTGGAGAAGAAGCAAACAAAAAGAAAGGGTATTGCATGTCAGCCTTTGCTGGGTTCCCTGCCTTCTCTCCCCATGCTGCAGATAAAAACCTGTGTGGGCCAGAGAGCTGGGAAGCAGAATACATTTAGGTGATATATCAAGAACACCTATTCAAACTCAAAGATGCTCATCAAGCAGGACTAATCTTGACACAGCAGTTCCATTTTTCCCTCCATCACTCCATTATTTACACTGCCACATTAGAATAAAAGATGATTTTTTTTTTCTGCCTACCCTAAGAACATTTCACAGAGAGAGGAGAGGAGACAGCTAATAGGGCAATAAAAATCCAGCCTATTTTGCCACCTTAGCTATTCCTATTACTTTCAGATAACTTTCACCCCAATACTCCCAAAGAAAAAGGCATGCATCACTTCTCCCTGAAAGGCTCATCCAGCAGAAAATTAGACTAAAAAAAAGGAAATAAATAGTCTATTTTCCTGCTGTTTGTACTCCTCCATGTAACAGATTATCATTAAAGCATCCTAGCACACAGATACCCTGTAGGCATCAGGGAATGTGTTCGGGAAGGAGTGTGTATGTTTTAAACACCACTCTGGTTACTTTACAGGAGATTAATTGGCTTCTGTGTTTATGTAAATAGGAAAGGGAAGAATCCTCTGCATCCTGAGTCATAAATTAAAAGCCAAGCTTTCCTACAGTTAGCACTCCAGAGGGGAAATAGACCTTGACTAGATGTAATGAGCCAGTTGTGTTCCCCACAACTATCATTTACTGTTACTGCCTGAAGAGCCATCAGTTCTTGTTTAGCCTGGGAAGTGACAACAAGTGTGGCTACAAGAAGTTCTGATCAACACCCTTGAGTCACCTTACTGAATTTATGGGGCATAATGCAGCATTATCTGCAACAACTGTGATCTTTGGTGCTGTGTGCAAGAGTCTGAGCCACCTCTGGGCTTCCTCAGGTTGGATATATGTATATCCATACAATCATGAGGCTTGGAGAAGACCTCTGAGATCACAGTGCCACGGCCCCAAGCACCACAGCTCCACCTCTTTGCAATGCTTCCATGCTCATTCTTGAAGTGGGGTTTGGAAGGATGACCTCTGACTGAGCTTCAGCTCTCAGGAAAAGGGCCATGGAAGGTTATTTGTGCTCACAAAGGATGGCAAATGCCAGCCCAGCCCTGCCTCCACCTCCCCAAGCCACGTTCTTGATCCTCACAGCATTCTGTATGGGATTGCTCCTTCTGTAAAGAGATCAACTCCAAGAGGCCCAGAACAAAGCTGGCTGTGGGGATGCCCACCATCAGCCAACACAGGAGGTGGAAGCCAGCTCTACAAAGAGACTGGCACCAAACCATGCCTACACTGCCAGTCAGGTCCTCCTGATCCTCCCCCAAAGACATCAATAGATCTCCCCTCAAAGATAACATTCTGGAAGGAAAAACAGCTCTTCAAAATTGGGCCATGAGCACTCTGAGAAGTCTCCATGACCTTCCTAGACCTGTCTGGCTTCAGGAAAGATGCTGCTCTGAGAAACTTCCTTAAGCCAGCAAGGGATTGTTCTCTGGGCTGGTGACACTGGGCAGAGCACTGGCCCAGGCTGCCCAGGAGCCTGTGGAGTCTCCTTGTCTGGAGCCATTGCAGAGCTGCCTGGACACATTGCTGTGTGAGCTGCTCTAGGTGATCCTGCTCTGGCAGGGGGGTTGCACTAGATGATCTTCCTAGGGCCCTGCCAACCCCTGACATACTGGGATACTGTGAGCACTGGATGGCAGAGGAAGAGGAGGGAATGTCTGTGACCAAGCCAGGGCTGACAGAGACCACTTAGCAATGGCAAACCACCTTTCTGGAAGCTCTCCAGTTGAAGCAGATCTCCTGCAAAGACTGAGCTAGCTATCTACAGCTTCTCTTCCCCAAATGTACTGAACAGAAGTTACCAAGTGCACCTCACACCCATCTTGTGAGGCAAGGGAGGCCAAGGGAGGAAGAGCAGCCCTCACCCTCAGCAGATGCTGCAAAGGGAGGAGTGAAATCCAAAGTCTAATTTAAGTAAGGAGAAAAAAAATCCTCCTTGACTTCAAGGAGGCAAGATAGTCTCTACAGGGAGATGATAGCAAGCCCTCAGTCTCCTGCAGTCCCTTACAGCCCCAGGACACAAGCTGTTCCCAAGAAGTGCATTTTGCTTTTCAGTTAAAGTGATGTACTTGCAGAACAGTGCTGCTTTCCACTCCTTTGTGCCTGCTCATCCCTTCAAGAGCTTATCACTGGGATCCACATTGCTTGATTCACCTTTGGGTCTTATTCCAAGGGAGTCTGACAGCATTGCAATGCAGAACCAGAGTGGTTCTTCTTCAGGACTCCTCCAGCCCCAGGATGTATTCAAGGGGTGGAGATTATTGTCATGCTGCCTTCCATCTCCCTCAACTATAAAATACAGACATGCTTGAATACAATTTTTAATCTATTTTTGAGGGAAATGAAGGTATGAGCTCTCTACAGTGCCCAAAGACTAATCAAGGGAAACAATTATTCTGTTGTTAAGGGGCATGGAAGAATAAATAACAGCCAGTGAAATATCCTTTATCACCTGAGCTTTCACTATAGAACGTGCTCTTTTTATGAAAAAAAACCCAAAAACAATATTAACACTACTTCCTATTTATCTAATGCTTTTCCTCTTCAAAGCACTTTTCAGCCATTAGCTAATTAATTTGATAACTTGTGATAGTTCAAGTGTGCCTCTCCTCAGCAAAGCTGAGGAAGGGAGGGAAAGAGCCTTCACAGAGGAGTTTTTGCACAACTGTGATCTCCCAAAGGCAGATCAGTACCTCCAGGACCACCAGCCTCTTGAGAGGGGCAAGGGTGAAAGCAGGGGCATGTCTTTTTGGCCCTGGGATGCCTTCCTGGTGCAGCAGAGTGAGGTAAATGCTTTGCTTCAGCGAACAGCACAAGCACTTGCAACCTTCACCTCCTCCAGTTATGGATAGGGCAAGATGTCCCACCCTGGGAATACACTTTGGCAGAGCTCCAAGATGAAAAAGCTCAGCCAAGTCATTAGAGAGCTGTTCTCCACTGAGGACTAGACCTCCTCAAAGCCTTGGCTCAGAGCCAGTTCAAAGTGCTACCTCCTGACACCAATTCCTCACAAGCCAACACACACAAGCTTCTCAAGAAGCAATTAAACTGTTTGGGAGATTTGTGTTGGAAGGGACTTCTGGGGATCATCTAGCCCAACCCTCCCTACTAAAAGCAGGGTCAGCCAGAGCAGGTTGTCCAGGATCCCCTGCAGCTGGAGCTGGAATCTCTCCAGGGCAGGACTCAGCTGCTTTCAGTCAATGGATCTATCACAGAGATGATGTTTGAGAAGCTGCAGTGGAGCATAATGGAGTTAACAGTTTATTAGCTTCATAAATGTCTCCTGGTTATGAACAGCACGGGTAAAGGTGGTTTTACAAGGGATTGCATTATCATCTGCTCTGTGTGATGCTGTGTCTGCTTAGAGACACTCAATCTAATGTTCTCTTCTCACCTTCCTGGGCAGTACTGCAAAGGAGTCCAGAGAGCACAGCCACAGCTTCCCAGTTGCTTACTGGAGTTCCTGGCAAGCTTGGCTCCTGCTCCAGCACTGCATCCAGGGGCACTTAGAACCCATTTGTGTGTCCTTCCATCCCATTGTGTTCTGTAAAAGTATTGCTGGAGGTGACCCTGGGCAAACTGCTTTAGCAGGAGGGTTGGAATAGATGATCCTCAGAGGTCCCTTCCAACCCTTACCATGCTGGGATTCTGTGAGTCATTTCAATATCACTAAATCATGAAGGAATTAGCTTTCCCCTGTAGATCCAGGTGCCCCATGGTGAAGCTGTCCTAGCCTTGCCTGGCAGGGAGCTCCCCCACTTCCCCCAAAGCTGTGTGCTGTGTCCCACATCACAGGGACACAGTCTGCAAAGTCCACCAAGATTCTGGCAGCTGAGGAGAGCTGGAGTGAGGAAAGCCATGCAGACACAGCCACAGAGCAGAGCAGCATCTTGCAACTCTTCACTGCCCAGAGCATCCCTTCTCTCCTCAACTCCTCAGAGGAGATGACCTGGCTCAGGAGAGCAGATAAAAACCACAACACACACATTCCTCTGCTGCAGCTTCCCACTACATCACCTAACACTGTCCTCAGCCTCTCCTCAAGACCTCCTGGCACAGCTCTGCCATTCACCAGTGCTTGCCCCTGGTCAGTCTCTGTCTCCAGCCTCCCTTGCTCGTACACCAGGACCAGGACCCATTTCTCAGAACACTCTTATTTTGCTGCCTCATTAGGCTTTTCTTCCCATTGCCCACCCAAAATTTCTTTCAGAGTCAGTTACCACAAAAGCTCTGCATTGTTCTCCTTTACCAAGGATCTCACTGATCTTTCCAGGGGCAGCATTTGCTTTGTAGCAGAGCTCCCCAGGAATCAATTGCAGATGCTTTAGAAACCTTCTCCCAGCCTCTTCTGTGTTGTTTTGCTTTCACTCAAACTTCACTTGCTGAGCCAGGAAGCAGCAGCAACAGGACCTTTGTGTTCAGAGCTCAACCCTTGCTTTCACAGGCACAAAGGACAAAGAAACAGCAAGGTCCTTACTCATCAGAAGTCACCAGTGCTGGCTGGCATCAAGATTGCCTCCCTGCAATAACCTGGAGCAAACTGACAAGTGCAATGAAGGATTCAGGCAGAGGGAACATCATCATTCTTTTGACAGCTTCCTCAAACCTACATTTCCTGTGTTTTTTGTAATTGTTCTCTTGCCAAAGCCTTCAGAAGACCTTGCTCTGTGTGACACCTGTCTGGGAGTCACTTTGAAGTCACCAAAGACATCCAAATCTGAAGGTACCAGTGAATATCATTTCCTAATACCTCTACCACTTTAATACAGAATCATTCACACTGATTGAAGTCCACCTAACAACATGCTCCCAAGCTATTCCCTTGGCTTTCATGTTCTTCACAGAGCCACACACTCACCTCCAGCAGTCAGCTGCAGGCTGGCTGCCACATCAAGTGCCAGCCAGGTTTGAGGGCTTCATGAACACTCTGCAGGAGATCTCACAACATTTACATTCATTTCAAGGGTCTCTTACTAGAACTCCTACATCAATCTGCTCCAGGAAAGTCTTTTCCTCATACTTCTGCTTGGAGTCTGGGAACAGACCTAATGAATCCAGCCCTGCAGGAAGCACCTCTGAAAACTGCTGGAGGCTCAAAGTCTTAATCTCTCTTTTTTTCCTTGCCCATTTAGGCTGCAGCTCTTTGGGCCCTGGCCACCTCCAGGGTTGTTTCCACAGTGCCAACACAACACAAGTTAAATATATGTAGGTGATAAACCAACAGGCACCTCCCCTCCCAGAACAAACACCCTGAGAAGGTTCAGGCTGATCATTTGCTCCCATTGCAGGGACACACAAGGGTAACCCTTGCCTCCTCACCACACTGCTGCTCCAGTTTTCTCCATCTGGTAACATCTCTCACTAAACCAGTCCTGTCCCTTCACTGCTGGCTCCACTGGCTCTTCAGGCTAGAGAGATGGGCAGGGAGAAACTTGATGAAATTTAACAAAGGGAAGTGTAAAGTACTGCATCTGGGAAAGAACAAGCCCATGTACAAGTTCNGCTGCCCAGGAGCCTGTGGAGTCTCCTTGTCTGGAGCCATTGCAGAGCTGCCTGGACACATTGCTGTGTGAGCTGGTCTAGGTGATCCTGCTCTGGCAGGGGGGTTGCACTAGATGATCTTTCTAGGGCCCTGCCAACCCCTGACATACTGTGATTCTACTGCAGCTCCACCTCTGCCTTCAGTGCTTTCAAATCCAACCTGTTGAACATGCAATGTCAACCTCCCATTTCACCTCCAGCCCAGTCCAAGAGCTTCACTGCACTGAGGTCTCTTTCACCTTGTAGAGCAGCAGCTCTGCAAACATAAGGAACCAGCAAGACATCAACCAACTTCTCCTGGCATTCAGTGTTTCTATTCCCTATACCTTAACCAGTCTAATCAGCCTTTCCAGTAGGATACTGGAAGATTCACAGAATCCTGACAACAATAACCAGGACATGCTCCAAAACCTAAACCACAAGCCACAGCCTTCAGCTCTAGTGGAAGACAACTACAGAAATCACCAGACATTTATCCATCCCACAGTTAATTCCTCACAGACCTGGCTCTGAAGTCACAAACTGGGAGTAGGATCCTGCTGAACATCAAGGAGATGATTTGGGATCAGAAGCTGAGGCTGCTGTGCCCCAGCTAATCCTAAAGATGAGAGGTGCCATGCAGATGAGAAGGTTAATCTGAAGAAGCCTGGTTTAGGGCTTGCTGGGATGTAGCTCTGTTACTCTCACCCCTTTGGAGTCATTCCTGGGTAGTAGTTGTTGTTACTTCTTTTCCACTACAGCAGCTCCATCAGACCAAAATTCAAGTTCTTTTTTTAGAGCTGTATCAACACATTTTTGCTTCATGCTTTTGACAGTCTATTCCTGGCCCATGAATGTGATTTTTGGCACCACCACAACAGAAATGATCATTTTTAGGCCTCTGGGAACTGTCATAAGGAACCACTCCTACTACTATGAAATGAAAAACATCTCCAACTAGGAATAAGCCATTCTGCTCCTCATGGATGCTTTCATGTCTATTGGTAGCAGTTTCCACCAAAGCTAAGAGAAGCCAGAGCTCAGCAATGCAGGGCAAACACCAACCATCTGAGACATTCCATCAGGAAGTAAAACTCTGCTTCAGTGAGCCACAAAAGTAACTAATGAGATTGTGTCCTCTCCTCCTTTCTCAGCTTCTGATCAGGGTTTGTTTTTTTCCTGCTGATGCACATTGTCTTCTTAATATCATCTTAGTATCCAAAGGGATGCAGGAATCCACTTATTTAAGCACAGGAAGGAAATCCTACATAGAATCATAGAATCACAGACTGGTTTGGGCTGCAAGGGACCTTCCAAGGTCATCTAGTCCAAGCCCCTGCACTCAGCAGGGACATATGCAACTAGAGCTCACAGCCCCAACCAACCTGAGCTGCAATGGTTGCAGGGATGGGACATCTCTCACCTCTCTGGGCAACCTTTCACCCTCCTACATGTCAGGGTCCTTCAGCAAGCAGACAGGTACCCAGTTTGCAGCTGGAGCTGGAAGACAGCTCCGGAGCTGAGGATCAGCAGAGCCACTGTGGACCCTCACACCCCAAGCAGCCTATGAAAGGGTTAACAAAGCCTCATGGCCATGTCTCCCCTCCCAGCCCAGGTGAGCTTTTGCCCATCTCCATCAGCTTCAGCCACTCAGTGGGGACAGTTGTTGGCCACATAGCTCCCTGGAGGGAGCAGGGGGGAGCAGCTGTGGGAGCAGATGGTCTGCAGCTCCCAAGGTGGAATCCTCTCCATAAATCCCAAGAGTCACATGGCCCACGGGAGGTTTCAGAGCAGAATTTGCCCATTTCTGTGAAAAAAGGCTACAACATCCCCCCAGGGAGAAGAGAAGGGCCTTCTCCCAGAAACTGCTGAGCTAACTGCTCATTGCTCTCTCCTCATTACCACTGAAGATGGCTGAAAACCATGGAAACATGAACCACAGCATCCAAGGAATTGCAGGAGCCAGGCTACACAAATCCTGGTTTATAATCAGATATTTGAAAGTGTGCCCAAAAAAAGAGGTTCTCCTCACCTCAAAAACTGGGGGGGAAATTTGCTTAATGGATTTATCATGGATAATCTCTCATTCCCCAAAACTAACTTCAGTTCTTGGTCACCAAAACGAACCTGATGTGCTCACCCAAACTCCAGGGGCAATACTTGGGGATTATCATAGAATCCTAGAGTGGTTTGGGTTGGAAGGGACCTCTGGAGCTCATCTAGTGCAACCCCCCTGCAGTGGCCAGGGACATCCCCAACTAGAGCAGCTTGCCCAGAGCCCTGGCAAGCCTCACCTGGAATGCCTCCAGGGATGGGAACTCAACCACCTCCCTGGGCAACCTGGGCCAGTGTTCCACCACCCTCGTGGGGAGCAACTTCTTTCTAATAATTACTTGGCTCTGGTAACGAAGCAATGCATGGAGAAAACCTTCCAAAACCCCTCCCAGGCATATGAAAAGAGGAATTACCTCCAGAGGAAGCAGTGAGCCAAGAGGTAGCTCCTGGGCATCCTCCTGACATGACAGAAACCTCCTTAGGAATAGTGGGTGTGCAAGAAGGCAGAAGCAACACTTGGTTGAACATCAGGAGCCATTCCTAAGCACCAGAGTCCTAGAGGAGAAGCTGCAAGCTGCAAAGGTCCTGAAGGTGAGGGAGGCTCCAGCTGACCAGCCCAGCCCAGAGTTTGCCTCCATGTCTTTTCTCACTACTTGAATTTAGTCTTTGCCTCTCACTCAGCTCCACTCCAAACCCATGTGTCACCAACCCCTCCCCAATGTTGATGTGCTGAGCTAAAAATATTGAACTTGAAACCAAATAATATAATTATGCTCCTTTCTTGCCTTCTTTGTTTGATATTCTCAGGCTTTGAGAGAAAAATTTGAGCTCTATCAAAGTATCTGGAAATGGACTAATTATTGCAAGGGAAGTGAAGATTTCCACATGATGATGTGGATCCCAATTGGCAAAGCAAACATAATTACCAATACTACTAGAAAACAAAATCAGCAACACTTCAAAGCTCTGTGGGGATTAGTTAGCAAATGTTTTTACAGTTGATCATTCACTGCAAAAGGCTACTGATTACTCCTCTGACTACAGCAGCACCAGCTGAAGAAGCAACCTAAATTACCTCATGTCTCTCCAATGTCTCCATTAGCTGGACACAGGAAAACCTCTGAGGGAATGAGAAGACCCCAAAACCCATGCTTAGATTATTTTGACTTGATTGTGAGCTGCTTTGAGACCCTGCAGCTGTGCTTTCCTTTCTTAGCTTCCCAAGCAAGTTCTGGGTGTCAGAAAACTTGGGGATTGGATGTTAAAAAGCTAAAAAAAGAAGAGTGAAAGGATTCCACTGATTTAGCTTTCTTCTGAAAATCCTCCTTTCCAATGAACTCTTGCCCCATCCCTGGGCACCCCTGAGCAGAGTGTGGCCCCAGCCTCTTGCCCCCTGCACCCTTCAGCTCTTGCTCAGCATGGAGCAGCTCCCCTCTGGCTCTGCTCTGCTCCAGCCTCAGCAGCCCCAGGGCTCTCAGCCTTTCCTCCTCCTGCCACAGATGCTCCAGTGCCCTCAGCATCTTCCTAGCCTCTGCTGGACTCTCTGCAGCAGTTCCCTTGTCTCTCTTGGACTGGGGAGCCCAGAACTGGCCCCAGCACTCCAGCTGTGGCCTCACTAGGGCAGAGTAGAGAGGGAGGAGATCCTTCCTTGCCCTGCTGCTCACACTCTTCTCAGTGTACCTCAGGACACCATTGGCCTTCTTGGCCACAAGAATACATTGTTGGCTCATGGTGGACTTGTCCACCAGAACCCCCAGGTCCTTCTCTGCAGAGCTGCTTTCCAGCACATCAATCCCTAACCTGTCCTGCTGCATTGCTCTCTCACTTTCCAGTATCATTTATCTACCTTGTTCCTTAAAGCAAACTCCAATTAGAAATCCAAATAATAATTAAATTAAAACCTTTTCAATCTTGATTCATCTATTCCACATTTTTCACCTCTCTTCTGTGTGTCTCCCTGTTAAACCTTCCCTGCCATGGCTTCTTTTTTCCACTGTACCTCAGGCTGAGGATTAGGTGATGAAGCATAAAACACTATTTAAATACTATCATTTCAAGAGCAAGCAGAGAACATTGCATTTATCTTCACTAACCTTGACTAGGACTGTCCCATCTCACAAGAGAAAAAAAAGTGATTGAAGAGACTTATTTTAGCTCCCTGTCCCAAGGTCCCCATAAAAGCTGAATGATAATTTAATTAGTTTCCTTTCTGGTGATTAACTAGCAATTCCTGATCATTTAATCTGAGTGCACTTGCAGTCATTAAAGTACCTGTGTTTCCATTTTGGTGAGGAGGTTATGGACCAATCCTGCCCAGGTTACCAGGGGCATTGGGATGCAGGATGAATCCCATTGGAAATAAGCACCACATGCACTGCATTTCCGAACCTATTTGGGACTCACCCGACTCTAAATTGGCAGGGGATTTCTTCTGGAGTCAGATCCCTGCAGAGCTGAGGGCAGTTCTGCCCTGCTGGGATGCTCCCTGATGATGCCAGGGCAGGCAAGGGATCAGCAGCCTTGCAGCAGCTCCAAACCAGAGGGATGGCAGCTCTGGAGCTTGTGCCTCCCAAAAAGAGTGCCATTTCTCCTGACCAAAGCAAGTCACTCAGCCTCCTGAGCTATCTATCATTTCCCTTTGGTAAGAGGGAGGCAGTAGCTGCTAGCCTAGCTCATAAAAGATGATTAAATAAATCTATTAAAGCACTATCAAGACTCAGAGTGCTATATACTTCACTTTTTATTTAGATTTAAAGCATACTAGAAGGATTGTACATGCTCTCCAGGCACCCATAGAAGAAAGGAAACTTACAAGCCATTCAAATGTTGCTTAGCAGCAATAATGGAATAAGAAAAGTTAAATTAGCAGCCAGCTAACTGCAGCAAAATCAAATCTCTCCCATCAGCTCCACCCCAAACCTTCCCCTTGCAGCTCCAGCCAGAGCATGAATGAAAAGTGCCTTGCAAGGCAGGCACAAAGCTTGCCTTCTCCTTTATCACATCATTGAAAAGACAGAAATGTAAGTATTCCTATCAGAGCAAAGGCACCAAGGCAGATTTCTCAGCATAAATACATCTTGATGTCTTCCTAGCCATTGTGCCAGGACACTAAGATAGGATTTGCTTTCCTGTAGGAAAAGAAAAACATAATCCAGCAGCTGAATAGTGCTTCAATTCTCTTTTCACTTGCTCTGATCCCCAAATAAGATGGATAGAAGGCTGCCTGATCCTGAGGCAATCCTGGGACAATACCTCCAGCACAGCACATGCTGCCCCTCAAAACCCCAACTCCTCACACTGCTACCAGCACTCAGGATGCTCAGTCCAGGTCTGCAGAGCTTGTTCCCTCAGGGGATGGAGAGATCACATCCTGCAACCCCTTCTGCTTGCTGTGACCCACAGCAGAGCCTCTGCTGGGCACACTCGCCCCACTCCATGGAAAAACAAACTGAGGAAACCAGTTCCCATGCTTGCTTCCAACCAGTAAACCATGCCTGCTGTCTGAAAGGCTGTGGGAATTGGGTATTTGGAGGTGCCATGCAGGAAAATTCAACGGTTCAGTGCTTATTTCCTGACCTTGGTGTCACAGCTCCAACTCCCTACCCCTGGCCCTGCCTCCAGAGGCTGATGCTGTCTCAGGAGCTAGCTGAAGCAATCACACATGCCACTGCTGACACTCAGGGGTTAAAGTAGGTTAAACCAGCTCAAAACATGACACTAAATGTACCTGCACTTGGTTTGCAGCCACTGACAGTGCACATCTACCTTTTTTTTCCCCCTCACAGCCATGAGGAGCAGAGACAAAACATCCACCTGACAGTCAAATGTCCTCCTGAGCCCAACAAGTCATGCACAGAAGGCTGCAGACAAGCCCAGGGGGTTGCATCCCAGGGCTAGCAGGAGTTTGATCATCTTTTTCCCTGACAGGAACTGTTAACATAACACCACAGCACCTAGAAAATTAACAAAGATGTACCCAAACCTCTTTCAATTCAATTCCACCACGCTAAAAAGGTCACTCCCCTCCTTTCTGCCTCTAGAGAGAGAGGAACAGGAGTGGCAAACCAATGAACTAAATTAAACCCTCCTCAAATTTACATAGCATCACTTTTTTTTCCTCCTGGTGACTGCCAACACTCCACTTGCTTTTCAGCCCAAGCCTTGACAGAAGCAGCAGAAGCTTTTCTTCTTAAACCAGACCAAATTCACCTTAAAGCAGCTTTTATCCAGGCTTTTGGAAAACTTTGGGTACTTCTGATTTTGGGGCATTTCTCTGTTAAGGGCTGCAGTGAATTTAAATCTCTTAAACCACATCTGTTTAACTATAGGTGCCTTGCTCAAGATGCACTAGTTGGAAATCTCATTTCAGCTTTTCTGCTGGTTTTTTCCTCCCCACACTCTCCCACACACAGTATGGCAGCAAGAAAAACATCTTCCCACACTTGGGAAGGACACAGCACAGGACCTGCTACACACTCCTCTTCTACAAACACCCAGACAAAGTCTAGCAAAAGGTTTGTCAGACAGCTTTGTGTTGGTTCTGCTGGCTGTGCAGCAAGTGAGGATGACTCATGGACTGGGGAGGTTGCACTGGATCATCTCCAGAGGTCCTTTCCAACCTGAACTCTTCTGTGATACTCTTCACTCTCTTCCTAAAATATCTTAGTGGGGTGTTGGTGTGTCCCCCCCCCCAAAGATCTTTTTCTGTCTCATCTTACCATCATGGATTTGCCTTCTGTTTTCCCAAGAAACAAGGATGCAGACCTCCACCTTGCTGGGCTCCAGCACAAACTGCTGGCTTTAGCTTTTCTATGGCACATCTGCACCTCTCTGAGCAGCTGGAGGACCACAGACTCCTCAGACCACCCACGGTCTTCATCAAACCTTTGCTCAGAATAAACCTCAGAACCATCTCTGTGTGCAACCAAACTGAATCAGCTACTGAGCAGGGAAAAAAAGGCTGAAAGTGTCTTTGTCTAGTAGAGAAATAGTGATCCCAGCAGGCTGGGACTGGGCAGGTGCCTAGCTCCAGAAATGGTCTCAGCTGGGGAACCTCAACCTCCCCCTGAAGACATTAAAGCCAGACATCAAGGGCTTTAATATCCAGTATATTTCAGGAGTAGGTCTTTCAGGCCCCTGGAGCTTTTCCCTCAGTCTCACTCCTTCATATGAACACTCCCAGGGATAGAGTTACACTACTAAAATGTCATTTCTAACAACTTGGTGTCATACAGGAATCCTAAACGACCTTGGACCAACTGCCTGATCCCAACCAGCTAAAAATGCTCTTCTGGCATGGATCTCAGGTTATTCATCTTCCACCCAGGTGTAAGCCAGTGCTACTGAGTCATGCACATGAACAGATGGAAAGGATCTTATATTTATAACCTGCCAGCCTTTTCTATCTTAGAAATTAATTTTTCATTCAATTACTTTGAAAATCTTTGAATTAACTTCCTTCAAGGAGGCAAGATAACCTGGAATGGGCAGTTCCTAAGAAAGCTACAACAGGCTTGACTATCTGAACTCAATCAATGTGATTCCCTGGGGTATACTGCCAAGGAATTGGTTCTTTCTTCCCCTAGCCAGAGGAAGTGAGCCCTGCTTGCTGATGAGAAAACTCCAGACCTCAGGAGAAGAACCTGGGAGTGCTGATGGACAAATGCACCATGAGCCAAGCAAGAAGGCCAAGAGCCTCCTGGGGTGCACTAAGAGAGTGAGCAGCAGGGTAAGGGAGGTTCTCCTCTCCCTCTACTCTGCCCTAGTGATGAGGCCACAGCTGGAGTCCTGGCTCCAGTCCTGGGCTCCCCAGTCCAAGAGAGACAAGGAACTGCTGCAGAGAGTCCAGCAGAGGCTAGGGAAATGCTGAGGGCACTGGAGCAGCTCTGGCAGGAGGAGGAAAGGCTGAGAGCCCTGGGAATGCTGAGCCCGGAACAGAGCAGAGCCAGAGGGGAGCTGCTCCATGCTGAGCAAGAGCTGAAGGGTGCAGGGGGCAAGAGGCTGGGGCCACACTCTGCTCAGGGGTGCCCAGGGCCAGGCCAAGGGGCAATGGGCACACACTGGAGGCCAGGAGCTTCCAGCTGAGCAGGAGGAGAAACTTGTTTGGTGTGAGGGTGCAGAGCCCTGGCCCAGGCTGCCCAGAGAGCTTGGGGAGTCTCCTGGTGTGCAGAGATTCCCAAGGCAGCTGGAGGTGATGCTGGGCAAGCTGCTGGGGGTGAGCTGCTGGAGCAGGGAGTTGGACTAGATGATCCCCAGAGGTCCCTTCCAACCCTCCCCATGCTGGGATGCTGTGAAAGTTTGCAAATTACAGATGGAAATGCAACACTTCAGAGCACAAAAGCCTAGTTGTGGTGGGTGCTTTGTCAAAAGATTTATAGGTTTGGAGTGTTTCAGGTGTTTAAGTGCAGATAAAGTGCACTTGATGTAAACTTCAATTGCCTCTGGAGAGTTGGGAGCAGAGCACAAGCCCCAATTGTTCCTGACAAACTGCTGGGAGAAAGCCTGTTGTACAGTTATATTAACAGCATAAACCAAGAAATAAATCAACAATTAAAAAGACTCAACAGAAATAAGCCCTTCTGAACCTACCAGCACAGAAAAGGCACTGCTAAAAGCCAGATCAGGGAACCTCAGAAATGAAGAAATAGCAGAAATAAACCCACTTCTCCTGCTTGGTCTCAGCCAAGATGTTTTAATTGCACAACCACACACAACTTTTTTTCCCCCTCCTTCTTCATTATTTCTCCTTCAGTGAGGAAGATGAAAGGGTAGAATTAAGGCTCTTCAGGCAACCTGAATCCTGACATTTAGACAGACACTGAACCTCCCAGCTCAGGAAACACTTCCTACCTAAGCTGTGTGGCTAACACATGCACATATTATGCATGAGGACACACACACACAGATCACACAATCACTAAGGTTGGCAGAGACCTCTAAGCTCATACCATGCATCCATCCCTAGCACTCCCATACCTCTAACCCATGGCCCTGAGGAGAGCATCTCAATGTTTGTTAACCCCTGCAGGGATGGTGACTCCAGCACCTCCCTGGGCAGCCTGGGCCAAGACTGAACAACCCTTGCAGGGAAGTAATTCCTCCTGCTATCCAATCTAAACCTCCCCTGGTGCAACTTGAGGCCATTTCCTCTCATCCTCTAATTCCACAGAGTACCTTGATATGTTCTACACACATATAAAGAGAAAAGTTGGCCTTGGACCAAACTGCTGAGGTTTTTATCTCCACTGACATGGGCAGAAAAGGAGCAGAGGAAACAACTGAGTCCTCAATATCTTCCCTGTTGGCTTTACAGATGCAGCCCTGCCATTTCTATGCATGAATGATTTATTTCTCTCTTAGCAGTTACCTCCTTTGATTACATATATTAGTGCCTTTTAAGTTATTTCAAGCCTACAATCATTTTAAAATTAAACAATCCTTGGAGTACCCTTGGGGAGCTCTACACTAAACTGACATTTCCATAATGGCAAAAAACATTGCAGTTGTCCTCATTTTATTTCATTAAACTCTGCTCCATCACATAAACCACAGGGGAGAATATTAACCATTTTTTTTTTGCTTCTAGAAAAATCAGTAAAATAGAATATTAGAAACTTTTAATTGCTATGGTCACATTTAATCTGTCTTCAACCAGTTGACAGCTGCAACTAGCCAGTTGGAATCTCAGTTTAGCTTCAGCTAAGGTCCCCAAAAGCACATTCCCATGTTTTCTCCTCCTAATGATTAATTATGTCCAAGTAAGAAACTTTATAAACACTTTTCTCCCTTTAAAGTGTTGCAAAAGATCTGAGTTTAAATGGCACAAGGAAGGCATTAGTTTTGTGTCTCTGTGGAGCCCAAGCCCTGCTTTGGAAGAGCACACAAAAACACTCCTGGCCTGGAAAGAAAGAACTAGAGTGACAAAGAGGAAGATAAAAGCATTTGCAAGTCCCAAAACTACAGAATGTCCTCAGTGTTGACTTATTCTTTAGAACTAAACCTTGGTTTGCAAATCAAAGGATCAGCTGCAAAACTTGTCTGAAAGAGGAGGTAGGTCTTGAATGCAAGGCTAAGGAAGTCCAAGGGAGGCAGCTCTGCTATCAGCCAGTCCTGGGGTCCTTCTGCTCAGATCCAGAGTCTCCCCATCCCTGGACTGACCTGGAGTCTTCATCTGCATAAGGAAAAACTCCTTTGGTGTGAGGGTGCAGAGCCCTGGCCCAGGCTGCCCAGAGAGCTTGGGGAGTCTCCTGGTGTGCAGAGATTGCCAAGGCAGCTGGAGGTGATGCTGGGCAAGCTGCTGGGGGTGAGCCTGCTGGAGCAGGGGGATGGACTGGATGATCCCCAGAGATCCCTTCCAACCCTCACCGTGCTGGGATTGTGGCATCACAGAATCATTATGGTTGGAAAAGATCATCAAGTCCAACTGTTGACCCATCACCTCCATGTCACTAAACCAGGTCACCAAGTGCCACATCTACAGAGTTTCTGAACCCTCCCATGGCTGCTGACTCCAGCACTGCCCTGGGCAGCTTGGGCCAGGCCTTGACAACAGGGAAGAAATTGTTCCTAATATCCAACCTAAACCTCCTCTGGTGCAACTTGAGGCTGTTTCTTCTTGTCCTATCACTTGTTGGGAGGAGAGACCAACTCCCAGCTGGCTCCAGCCTCCTGTCAGGGAGCTGCAGAGAGTGAGAAGGTCTCCCCTGAGCCTCCTCTTCTCCAGCCTAACCAACCCCAGTTCCCTCAGCTGCTCCTCAGCACACTTGTGCTCTGGACCCTTCTCCACCTTCCTTGCCCTTCTTTGATCCTCCTTGGAGCTCTGACAGCCCCAGAGTCTCCCATCACAGCTGAATGCCCAGCCCAAAGCCTCCTGAGGAGGTTGTGCTGCCTGCCAGCCCCCATGGCTCAGAGGATGCTCTGCTCATGGCAGCTTGGAACCCTGATGGCCATCAGAGACATTTAGGGCTGCTGCATTGTAGCAAAAAAGACAAACACAGCCAATGTTTAGAAAAAGCAGTGAAATATGAACAAAATGAAACTTGATGTTACTGAGAAAGGGACAAAACAAGGGGAAAAATATTCCTTTTTGGGTGAAATGTTAAAAAAAATTCCAAATTTTCACATGGAAGCCTTGAGAGTAGACTAAAAAAGCTCTTCAAACCCCTTTTCTCTTTCGTTGGTGCTTAACAATATGTTTCCCTCTGTGCAAAGACACTTCCCTTGGCATTTATAGCTCTGTCTGTAAAGTTTTATTCCCCTTTGTGATCTGAGTGATCGCTGCCTCGTCAAATTTATTGTGGGCAATTAATATAGCAAGCAGAGAAGGCCAGGATTTATCTCCCCACTGGCAGCTCTGCCTGGCAGTGGGAGCTCCTGCCACATGCTGAGCCTGTGGCTCTCAGCCCTCTCCCAGTTATTAAAGCAGAGATGTCACCAAAGGCAGGTGATTTGGCTCAAATGAACGGGGCACTTGCTGGATGCAGAAGACACTGCACACTACAGCCCAGACAAACCTCCAGCTCCCAGCCCAAAGCACCAGCTGTGTGGGGGGAGAAAAAAGTCAAGAGAGAAAGTGCTAAAAGCCTTTCACATACCCTCTCCCATTTCTACAGCAACCAGGCTCTGACAGAGGGCTCCTGACTGCTCAATTTGATGGCCAGGCTAACTTATCCAAGCTGAAGCACTGGGTTTCCTAGGGGAAGGCATAATGGCATAAATGGGCTCATGAATATGTATGGCAGGAGGCAGCCATCTGTTCTCCACCAACAGCCTTCCTGAAGACAACTTGCAACTCTTTCAGCAAGGAAGTCATATCTTTATTTCCATGTATCAAAGCAGACCTTGAATTTTCACCATCTCTGGTCATTAAGTGCTACTGTTATGGAAATGGCTCTTGTTTCCCCCCTTCTCCAGTGCTAATCAGAAGATTGAGGGATGCTAGAGTTGTACAAAGTTCAGGTAGAGATTTCAGCAGCTCTGTGTGGAAGCTTCACAATATTGATAGTCAGAGCATGCACAGCAGCATGTAAATATAACTTGCTCTGTCCTCCTTCAGAGAAACAAGATGCTGCTCTCATTTGTATCCTACATCCATCTGATTTCCCTCTCAATTTCAGGAGGCATCAGAAGGCACTTGGATTCTGTATTCAAGTCAGTGCTGGCACAGAGCCTGATCTGCACTGGGGGAGCAGAGGAGCTGCCCTCCCCAACCCTCCAGTACACTTCAAGGGGCCTAGAAGAAAGATGAGGAGAGACTTTGTAGCAGTGCCTAGTGGGACAGCACAAGGGGTGATGGCTTGAAACTGAAAGAGGGAGATTTAGACTAGAGAGAAGGAAGAAGTTTTGTACACTGAGGGTGGTGAGACTCTGTCCCAGGTTGCCCAGAGAGGTGGGAGATGTCCCATCCCTGGAACTATTCCAGCTCAGGTTGTTTGGGGCTGGGAGCATCCTGCTCTAGTTGCAGATGTCCCTGCTGACTGCAGGGGGTTGGACTAGAGCACACTGAAATATCCTTCCCACCCAAACCAGTCTGTGATTCTGTGATTCTAAGTCACTAACTGTGTGGCAACAGGAGTACAGCTGATGTCTCTCAAAGGAAAAACACATCTAAAGCATGTTGATCCTTATGAGTCCTTTCCAACTCCAGATACTCCATGAGTCTATGCTACCTGCATCTCCATTCCAATGCTAATTAATAGTCAGCTCTTGATTACTTGAGCAGTGATGAAGCTCAGACAGCCCAGATGAACACAATTCTGACTGGAGAAAAGAAACTAGTTCATAACAACATACTTACATCAGACAGCACTGGCACAGAGGCTCTGCTCCTGGAGGCTCTCACTAGCAGGCTCCAAGCAGTAGCTGGGTCCAAAACCAGCACAGGATCTTGGGGTGCAGGTCTGCATCATGAGCTACCGTGTTCACCCCTCAACTGCTTCACTGAGGTGGCTGCAACTTCTGATAGCACCAGGGTGATGCTCAGGAACTAGATTTTCCATCTGATGGAAGTTCAGTTTCAAAATGGAGCAGATACACTTGAGGTGTCCTGGGCTGAACTCTGGAAAAAACAAAAGGAATAAATAGATATAAATAAATAAGGAGTTTGAGTGTTTCAGTCTCACAATAATCCAAAACTTTAGTTTCTCTCTCAGCCTTTTGAAAACATTTGTGTCCTTCTGAGAGAAAAGTTTCAAAGCAAACCTAAATGCAAAGATGTAGTAATAGAAGCATCAAACCAGCACCTAAACAGTCAGCAGTGTTTTAAAGAAACCTCACCAAAAGTAAAAAAAAAAAGAAATCAACACTTGTTCAAACCTTTCAGATTCCATTGAAGGGAGGTTTTGGTCAAAACAATGGCACAAGAAGCCTTCTCCACCCCAGCCATCCCAGGCAGACAGTGATGCCCAAGCATCACAGTTATCTCACACACAGCCTCTCTGAGAGCCACAATCTCTTCCCCCAGCCTCAGCCACCCCACACTGCATGCTCTGCTCAAAGAGACTGTGCCAAAGGCCAGCCTGGCCCGCAGATCAGTGCAGCACAGCACGAGAGCCCTGCTCATCTCCCAGCCCCTGGCTGACGCTGCTCATCAGCCCAGGCACACGGAGCAAGGGCATCCTGCAGGATGCTACTGCAGCTTGCTCCCCTTCCATGTTCTTCAGTGAAAAGGTGGGAGCAGAGGCTTTAGCTGTGCTGTACAGCTAGTTAGAGAGCTCATCTCCATCATTACACAGAACATTAACTCTGTGAACTTCTCCTCTCCCCTCCGGAAGCACTGCGAGCTCCCTGAGAGCTGCAGGTGGGCAAGTGCCTGCTGGAAAGGACTAAGCTGCAGCACAAGCCTTGACCCAGCCACAGCCACACCAGGAGAGGGAGAAAAGGTCAAGCTGATTGCTGGGGTTGATTTCCTGACTTAATTTCTGCTGCTGATCCTCAGTATGGGTCACCTGGGCAGGTTACTCCCCAACAGCTTCTCCATTTGCATCCAAAATCTGGGCATGGGGCTCAGGCTGCTCCTCCACCTCATGCTAAATCTGCATAATAACTACCTAGGACTAATTACCCACCTTTGTTCATGGAATCAGCCACTTTCTGTAGGGCTTCAAATTACCATAAACTGTGCCTAAGACTCAAGGAAATCCTGATTTATCTCATTAATGGTGGCAAGGAGTTTCCACCTTAATTAGCAGTGTATTACTTGGAAAATGCATTCAAGCACTCTAAGGTCCAGTTCACTTAACAATCCCTCCGAGGTTTTTGGGGATGCTGATGCAGAAGCAAATCAGAAGCTCTAAGAGCAAGCAGTGACACAAAGGGAGAGCATGGGGAGTCCTCATCCTGCCAGCTGCTGCTTGGCACAAGCTGTGCAGTCACTGCACAAAGCTGGGGAAAGTTCTTTAAACAGGACAGCTGAAGAGAAGGGACAGAAAACTATCTGCTTACCAAAAAAACCCCAAACACCCCAGCAGAAGTGTGTATGTGAGCTTGGCAACTGTCCTGCTCACAGAAAATTGGCAGGAAGATGTTTTCTGTATTATTTTAATACGCTTTTGGATAGAATTCTAGCAAGGTGCAAAACTGAGGTCCTGTCTCTTAGGAATCTTAAATTACTTGAGGCCACAGCTGGAGTGCTGGGTCCTGTTCTGGGCTGCCCAGGGCAAGAGAGACAAGGAACTGCTGGGGAGAGTCCAGTAGAAACTAGGGAGATGCTGAGGGCACTGGAGCAGCTGTGGCAGGAGGAGGAAAGGCTGAGAGCCCTGGGGCTGCTGAGGCTGGAGCAGAGCAGAGCCAGAGGGGAGCTGCTCCATGCTGAGCAAGAGCTGAAGGGAGGTACAATCTCTATCTGCAAATGCTCAACATTCAAAATCAAGACTTTTCTGCTTAATAGCTACTATACAACTACAAAGCTTTATTGTCCTTACACATATTTTTAATAGCAGGTGTAAAACCTACAGTAAGAACTTATGCTTAGGGAAAATATCTTCCCATGAAGCTTAAAGTGAGATTTTCACTCTGGGGAAAGATTACAACAATGCAGGCTCTAAAACAGAGCCATTTACTCTGGGTTTTTTTGTTTCTATGCTCCAGAGATACTCTTCTTCATTTTTACTATTTCCATCCCCAAAGGCTCTGTGGATGCTCAGAATTGGCCAAATTCCTCAAACAACTTGGAAACTCCCAGCCAAAATCAGGGATTCGAGTGAGACTCTTGTTGTCCCTCAAGCCACCAGCAGTGCCCAGAGCTCTGGTACTGATTCCTATCCTCAGGGTGAGTGCTGGAGTTGGTTGGAGAGATGCTCCAGGAGGCAAGTGCTGCACAGCAAGGCAAGGAATGTCCCAGCTCTGGGCTGGAGGCTGTTGGCTGAGATATGACCACAACAAGGTTTGCTTTCAGGAATGAAAAAGTCAGGCTCTGCTGCTCCATAGCAGGAGGCTGAAAGGATAAATTAGTGATCAATATGTATCATGATCTCATCTAGTACCTGTGCCTCAGTCTCATCCCCAAACCTTTCCTACTTTCAAGAAGAACTCTAAGAATACTATGTCTATCTAAGAAGGCCAACAGTATCCTGGCTTGGATCAGCACCAGTGTACTCAGCAGGATGAAGGCACTGATTGCTGCCAACCCAAACACTCTCACACCAAGGAGGCAAACAGAGCAACATCTCCTTGCTCTTCAAGCAAAAAAACCCAGCTTTGTATAAAGCAAAGCAAGCATCCCTCCATGCCCTTCCCGGGCAGTGTTCTTGCAGGGAGAGGTGGTCACAGAGGACACCTGGTCTGGGGGAGGCAGAGAGCCCAAGGCAGATCAGAGATATCCAACTGTTTCTCACAGATGGCCAAGCACTTCTTGCAGAGAAATGTTTTTAGCCACAAGGTTGATTTTGATCTCGAGGAGTGCAGAAACATCAAAGGGAAATAGGGAGTAAAGAAAGATCAAAGGGAGATGTGGGGATATGCTAGTGCTCTTAGAACAGGCAGGGGCTCATGAATATCAGCTGAGAAATATTCACTCTAAGCAAGTATTGTACCAGCTCCATACAGGCTATGCTAATAGATCACCATCCAGTCAGAGAATCATCTGAGCTGGAAGAGATCTTGGAGATCATGGAATCCCAACCATTCCCCAGCACTGCCAGGTCACCACTGAGCCATGTCCCTCAGCTCCACATCTCCAGGGCTTTGCAACCCCTCCAGGGATGGGGACTCCAGCATCCTGGGCAGCCTGGGCCAGGCCTGGACAACCCTTTCCATGAAGAAATTGTTCCTCATGTCCAACCTAAACATCCCCTGGTACAACTTAAGGCTGTTTCCTTTTGTCCTGTCGCTTATTCCTTGGGCAGAAGAGACCAAAGCTCACCTTGTTCCAACCTCCTACAGGAAGCAAGAAGGTCTCTCCTGAGCCTCCTTTTCTCCAAGCTAACTAACCCCAGTGCCCTCAGCTGCTCCTCAGCACACTTGTGCTCTAGACCTTTCCCCAGCTCCCTTGCCCTTCTCTGGACACACTCCAGCATCTCAATGTCCTTCTTGGAGTGAGGAGCCCAAACCTGACCCTAGGATTGGAGCTGTGGCCTCCCCAGTGCTGAGTACAGGAGGACAATCCTGCTGGCCACACTAGTGCTGAGCCAAGCCAGGATCCTGTTGGCCTTCTTGGCCACAAGAGCACATTGCTGGCTCATGGTGAACTTGTCCACCAGCTCTCCCAGCTTCTTCTCTGAGGAGCTGCTTTCCAGCAGGTCAACCCCTAAGCTGTCCTGGTCCATGGGGTTATTCCTCCCCAGGAGCAGACTCTACCCTTGCCCTTGTTCCTTTCTCCCTCTCACAGCCTGGCTCTGTGCTTCTGTTTTCTATACAATATTGGAAAGTTTCAAGAGGTTTCCAACAAGTAGGAGCTGTGACAGCACCAATTGGTCTCTGCTCACAAGAAAATACAAAGGAAGAAAAATATGACTAGAAAAGCTGCATCTGTGCATATTTAATATAGTTTTTGTAGTCAAGAGCTTTGCTGAGCTGCAGAAGTTTGACTCAGTGTTGTAATTAAACTGTTCTGTAAGGGCAGTAATTAGCACATCAGGTAAGGCACAGTGAGTGCAGCACAGAGCCACAAGATGACTGCTATTTAAAAAGCTGCATTTCCATTTTTGTACCTTTTACACATTTTAACCAACTCTCCACTGCCTGCAGAACACCAATTTGTGAAGCAGTACAAAGTGTGACCTTGACAGAAGGTGTTAGGACTTGTGTCACCAGTCCTGCTTTACACTGCAGAGCACTGAAGGACACGGATAGGGCAGAACAACAGGATACTGAGAGGATGCAGCATTTTGAAGGGAATTAGTTACAATAAACAAAATAATAAAATTGAAACCCATCTGGGCACACTTTGGCACTGGCTACAGCAGCAAATGTTTCATAGAGTCATAAAATTGTTTTGGTTGGAAGAAACTTTTCAGATCATCAAGTCCAACAGTTAACCAGCACTGCCAGGTCACCATGTCCCTCAGCTCCACATCTCCAGGGCTTTGAAACCCCTCCAGGGATGGAGACTCCAGCACTGCCCTGGGCAGCCTGGGCCAGGCCTGGACAATCCTTCCCATGGAGAAATTGTTCCAAATGCCCAACCTAAACCTCCCCTGGCACAACTGGAGGCTGTTTCCTCTTGTCCTATCACTTGTTACTGGGAAGAAGAGACCAATCCCCACCTCACTCCAGCCTCCTCAGGGAGTTGCAGAGAGAGCTAAGGTCTCCCCTGAGCCTCCTCTTCTCCAGCCTAATCAACCCCAGTTCCTCAGCTGCTCCTCACCACACTTGTGCTCTAGACTCTTCCCCAGCTTCCTTGCCCTTCTCTGGACACACTCCAGCACCTCAATGTCCTTCTGGGAGTGAGGAGCCCAAAGCTGAGCCCAGGATTGGAGCTGTGGCCTCCCCAGTGCTGCAGACACTGTACAGAGGTGTCAGGCAGAGAGGTCACAGCCCTCTCACCCCACCAGCATCTCTGCCAACTTTTGAAACCACCCCAGAACATCCTAACTGCCACCAAAAGGACAACATCTGTGCCCTTTACAAATGGTTTGCAGGCATATTGTCCATAGGGGTGCTAAAAGTTATCTTTCTGGGGAGGAGAAGTGGGCTGTTAACATCTATATTAAAGTAGCACAAAGCATCAGATTGTTCCCAAGTTTGGAGAATTCTGTGCTCTAGAGACTTGACAGAGCATTTTCAGTCCCAGAGGAACACAAATTCTCTCCCATTCCTTGTACCAAACCCTGATGTCCTGTCTGGTAAAACACTCAAATCCTGTCAGCTCTCTCCATCTCCCCCAGTTTCAATCAGCCCTTTGCAAGCTCTTCCAGCAATAATAAACCCTTTTCCCTTTGAAAAGGGGCAATAAAAGATGATGGATGCTTTTTGGAGCTTATTTTTGACGTGCCCATAAACATTCCCCTAATAGCTGATCAGAGCTGATGAGCACTTCTGCAGAGCCAACTGCTGCTGACTGAAAATATCTGACTATTTCTAGGTCTTGTTTCAAGTGTGCTGTACAGAAGGAATTATTTATGTTTGAATAGCACTTCCCTGTGATCATGAAAAATACATATTTGTCATAGTTAATGCTGGGACCAGCCACACAGGGACTGGTAATGAGCTCTGATGAGGAGATCCTACTCCAGGCCTTCTCAAGCCCAGTCCCTTCCTCCAGGGAGGCAGCATGAGGCTCTAGATGCTTATATGGCACAGTTCATTTTCCTCTGCACACCAAGATAATGATATCGTGCCAAATTCAAGGCAGGAGCTGAGGCATCACCCACCTGATTTACCCAGGATGTTCCCAAGGGCAAACTAATCCAGCCCTGATTTCCTCCTCTCCTTGCTAGGGCCCACAGGAATGATGCCACACTGGTTCAACAGGTCTTATTTCAGAGCTGCCTTCTAGCACACCACAGGCTGTGCATTTTCAGAAGGACAAGGCATGGTCTGATAAAAGGGTGAACATGGAAGCATGAAGGTTGGGGAAGACCTTGGAGATCACTGAGTCCAGCACTGCCAGGTCACCACTGAGCCATATCCCTCAGCTCCACATCTCCAGGGCTTTGCAACCCCTCCAGGGATGGGGATTGCAGCACTGCCCTGGGCAGCCTGGGACAGGGACTGACAGCTCTTTCCATGAAGAAATTGCTCTTAACATCCAACCTAAACCTCCCCTGGCTCAACTTGAGGCCATTTCCTCTTGTCCTATGGCTTGTTCCTTGGGAGAAGAGACCAACCCCCACCTCACTCCCACCTCCTGTCAGGGAGCTGTAGAGAGTGAGGAGGTGTCCCCTGAGCCTGCTCCCAGCTCTGGCCTCCAGAGCATCCCCTCTCTAGAGGGGAGACAGGGAGCCCATGCAGCTTTGAAGGGTTGAACCCCTCATCCTGACCACCCTCAGTGCTCCCTGCCCCAGGATGGAGCTCCTGCCTTCATGGGAGCCCAAAATTCAAGACATTCCAGAGCTTCCGGGACACATTGCTGTGTGACCTGGTCTAGGTGATCCTGCCCTGGCAAGGGGGTTGGACTAGATGATCTTTCTAGGGCCCTTCCAACCCCTAATATATATTGTAATACTGTAAATGTGCCTTTCTTCTCCCCAAACAAGAACCAACTGTTGAATACCTGGCCCTCTGCACTTTATCATACCTTTACCTGGCAGTTTCCTTGCTTTTCCAAGCTGGGTTTAGGAAGCAATGGGAAAGGGAAGCACACTGCTGTCACTTAGCAACCTCAAATGGGGTTTGGAACAAAGATCTTTATTTCTGGAACCATTTCCTTGTGGTGGCTGAGGAAGGCTGAGAGGTTTGGTGCAAGCCCCAAGCCCTCTAGCTGTTGATCCTCTCTGGAGCTCTACACTCTCCAGCAACAGATCCTATCAGCTACTCCTCCTTTACCAGAACATCCTCAGATCTCTTTGGGTCTCCACTTGTGTGCTCATGCCCAAGCACAGAAAATCCTAGGGAGGGTTTGCAGCTGGAGGAACCTGAAACACAGCAAGAAGGTTGCTAGGGGCAGCCCTGGAACAGGGGTTTGGCTGGTACCTCCTGCTCCATCAGCCTTCCTCATCCACAATCCAAACTCAGGACAGCCAGGACAAAAATCAACTGGAAGTTGAGTGCTGTGTGTCTCCAGCTGCACCCAGCCTCTTTCTCCACCAGAAAGGGAGGAGGATAGTTACATGTCTTGCATCTAGGCATGAACATTGACTCCTTCCAGGTCCCCTCCTGCATTTCCCAGCAGGTGCAAGAGCCCAGAGCCTCTGCTGATTGCAGTGGATATTCTAGGACATGCTTAATTACTGCCAGCTTTAATTACTGTCCCAGCATCCCAAAGGACTTTCAACCTAACTCAGTTCTTACATCTCATCCCTGCTTGCTGCTGCTCTGGTGGCTGCAGAAGCTCCCTGACACCTCCAGGCTGCGGCAGAAAGAACAAAGAAGTCCCATAAAAGTGAATGAAGTTGAACTGGGAATGTGTGGGTGCTATCTGCTCACCACTGGGGATGAATTCTGCTTTCCTGGGTGATATAAACCCAAGCCTCCACCAACCAACTGGTTGTTGATCAGGTGCTAGAGACAAATGCTGCAGCACACTGCTTGCCCTCTTCTGCTTGTGTCCTCTTGTCACACAGACTTGAGCTCAACTGGCTTAGCTCTGTCCCTGGCAAATCAAGAGTTAACATGGACGATCGAGAGTGAAATACAAAGAGGAAAAAGGAAAAAGGGAATTAAAAAATCCACAGCACTTCTAACAGCTCAAAAGTCAGCTCTGCCTTCTGAATATTCTTCAAGGAAAGATTCCAGATGACTTTTACCTTTTAATCCCAATTAACCAAACTGTTCAAAGAGCACTAAGAGAATGTAAGAGAGGTGATCATCTGATAGAGCAAAATGTGTGAGCTCTAGCTGCAACACTCTACCTCCAGTCAAAGCCTAACATCCTAATTCAAAGTATGATCAGGATTATTACAGCCAAGTTTCCCTGCTGTTTTGGAATAAACCCCCCATTTTTTACTTACTTCAACACTTTCTGTTAAGATATGTCAGATGTGATCAGTGACATCCATCAGACAGAAGCCTAAATTCAGGAGTTTGTACTTAAAATCATCTCCCTAGCAAGCATTAGCTCACTGCATTTTGTCAAGCCATAAGAAAAAGTAAGTTTTAAGATAAAGTTTTACCACTCCTATCTAGATATACCTCATGGGGAGCCCAAAGTTCATTGCTGAACTCATTTGATAATGAAACAGTGTCAGAGATAAGGTACCCAAAACACTGACAGCTCTGGTATCAATTTATGTGTGAGTCTAGTTAATTCCCCCAGACGACTTCTGCTTGCCTGCAGGAGATGGGATCTAGGTGGCATTTGGCTTTGTATGAGGAACATGGAATGGTCTGGCTTCACTATGAAGAAAGGCAGCAAGTTTTAGGGTGAGATAAGTGCATTTAACCATCTCACTGCTAAGTCCAATCATGGCATGAAGTCCAGCATCATGCTGGGAAGAAGCAGGTTTCCCCTCAGCCAACAGAAGGGTAAAAGCTACCTGATCTTCATCTCCACAATACCAGTTTGAAGCCAAACTGCCAATGTTCATTAGTTATCTCTCTCTCTGGTAGTCAAGGCCTAGTCCTATGGAGAATGACCACTCTTGGATGATTTCTACATCAGCCTGTCAAGCTTTTAGCTTTGATCACAGTGGGATTGGAAAAAAAGACTTATTCATGGGGATTCAGAGAGTTTCAATACAAAAGCCAAAGTGGAAAAAGGTGATGAGTGAAGTGCTTGGAACAGGAGCTGGCAAGAGGCTGCAGAGCAGGACAATGTGACCACAACACCAAAACTGGAGCACAATGCACATTTCCTGTTAGAAACAGTAACAAATCCATTCCCAAATGCCATTTTCCTTTCCCAATCACACAATTTGATTAGTGGGATTTTTCATCTCTATTCACTCCTCTACTGGACAGAGGATTGTGTGACCCTTGGAGATGAAGCTCCTTGTCCCCATGGAGGGCTGGGGTGTCCTAGGAAGCCCCATTCCTCACTGGAGTGAGCCCTCTTCACATGCACAGCAGCAAGCACTTTCCCTTGGAACGACAGCAGTCAGGATGTGGGCAAGTTGTCTGCAGTGAAGTTCTCCTTAAAGAAGATTCAAGGCCCTTTGAGAAGCCTTGCTCCTGGCTTTGGTGGGCACTGGATGAGACTCATGCTGTGCCTGAAAGACTCCAAGTGTGGCTTCATTGAACCCATGTATATTACTTTAATTTGCCTCACTCTAACTATGAAGATCTGCCAAGACCTCCACTCCTGCCAGTCCCCTTCAACTCCTGAGCACAACTGCCTTGGTTAGAACATCTCAACCACTACAGGCTCAACCAGATCACTGGCAACACCTTCCAGGTTTCACTGATGGTCTCCTGACACCACTGTTCCAAACCTCCCTAAACACAATGCCTGAAAGAAACCACAGGTCAAAAATGAGACAGCCTGCAATTTATTCTTCCCTCCTAGTCACTTTTGCCCTTCAAAAGAACTCAGCACTGGGGAGCTGACAAATAAAGATAAATTACCCTGCTGCCAACTTCTCTCTAACTAAGCCATTGGAGTGATTAAATGAACCTTAGAAGCCCAATTCAGCTTTGATAGCTAAAACTGGGTGGATTTGCTTGCCACCTTACAAACAGAAAGCTCACAATTTCCTGGTGTAAAGGGCAAAACTCCAGAAATGTTCCTGGTTTAGCATTTTGGGGAAGTTAGCTATGTGTTCACCACTGGTTGCATTGCTGGGGAGCAGAGAGAAGGACCTGTGGGTAGCATTCTCAGGAGAGATCTTCTCACTCTCTACAACTCCTTGGAAGGAGGTTGGAGCAAGGTGGGGGTTGGTCTCTTCTTCTAAGGACCAAGCAACAGGATGAGAGTGAACAGCCTCAAGTTGTGCCAGGGGAGGTTCACTTTCCAACCCTCACAGCTTTCATTTCTCCCCAGCAACAGTTTTATTTTGAGCTTTCCTTCCACAGACATCTTTGGTGGCCATTTGGTCTGGGATTCTGCTTTTCACCTGTCCCAGGATTCTTGGGAAAAGCTATTTTGTACTTTATCAAGTGTTTGAAGAGGGAGCACATGCCTGAAGATGTAAAAATAGGCTGGGATATGCTGTCAGCTGCAGGCAGGGGAGACCACCCTGTCTGTGTTGTCCTCTTTGCCATAGCTCTGTCTGCTCCTTGCTTGATTTTTAACTCCTTTTAGACTGCTGCAGCTCTTGCATGCCAGCAGCAGCATCTCTTTGTCTCTATCTGTGGAGTCTCCTCTTGAGAGGTTCCAAATGTACCTAGAGGTGATCCTGGGCAACCTGCTCAGGGTAATCCTGCTTCAGCAGAGGGTTTGGACTGGATGATCTCCAGAGGTTACCAGCCCAAAGCTTGCAAGAGCTCCCCAAAGTCAGTCAAATCCCAGTGACCTCCCAACCCTTCCCACAGTGACCAGAAGTCACTGAGGCACAAACACATCATTACAGATCACTACATTTAATTACCATGTTATCAAGGGCTTGTTGGAACAGGACAAGGGATGATGGTTTGGAACTAAAAGAGAGAGATGTAGACCAGATAGAAGGAAGAAATTCTTTACATTGAGGGTGCTGAGAGCCTGGCCCAGGTTGCCCAGAGAGGTGGGAGATGTCCCATCCCTGGAACCATCCCAGCTCAGGTTGGTTGGGACTCTGAGCAAGCTGCTCCAGTTGCAGATGTCCCTGCTGACTGCAGAGGGTTGGACTAGATGACCTTGGAAAGGTCCCTTCCCACTCAAACCATTCCATGATTCTACAATTAGAAACTGCCTGTTAATTATTCTTCACAATCTCCAGACCCAGCTCTGCCAATGTTTAAACCAAACCTCTCTCATCCATTAGGACTTGATCTAAGAAGGGGAAGAGGCCACCCAGGTGCCCTTCAGGCCTGGAAGGAGATGCTGCAAGGATGCAGAAACCCATTAAGTGCTGGAGGAAAACAGGAATAAGCACAATTAAGGGGAATAAAAGATCCCCACAACATGTAAAATTTATTCCTTGTTCCCCAGCAGACTGCAGTTGATGCTGATGTCAAGGCTGCTGGAGGAGGGCAGAAGGAGCAGCCTTGGAAGGGAGAGGTTTCTCTAAGTGAAGGCTTTCTGGTTTCCCACCACAACAATTCAATATTGCTTTGTCCTAATTGCATCCAAATACTTCTGCCAGAAATCCCAGCTGCCAATAAACTGAAAATAAAAGCTAGGACATAAGCTATTTAACTGTTACCAGCAGATGCCCAGGTGGGAAGAGTGCATTAAGCAAATCAACATTTGTTGGGGGGTTTTTTGGTCATCTTAATGGAAAAGGCAAATAGCTCTTTGCTCTTCAATGCTGCTCTGACTCTTCCTACATTTCAAAGTACTCATAATTACCTAAGGAAGCACATTTCACCTTGCAGCTTGAACTGGGCCCAAGCTGGCTGAGGGCAGGCAGGTAATACGTGTCCAAACCATCCCAGCAGCCTTAAGCATGGCTGCAACTCCCTTCTAGAGCAGATCTCCTGCAGTACAAACCAGCAGGCCCAGAGCATCCAAACCCTGAGCTGGAGGAAGGTTAAAGCCACCTTAGAGCTTCCCATGCACTTTCTCTGGCACTGGTGGTGAGCAGTGGGTCAATGTGGCTGCACAGGGTGAGCCCACAGCCACATCTCCCCCCACTGAAGCCCAAGGAGGAGATGAGGTGATGTCTTAGCCAAAGCTGATCCCACCTGACTGGCACTACCACAACCCTAGAACATTCTTTCCAAGGCACAAGGCTGTTATGGCAGCCACAAACATCAAGCTGTGCTGTTACAGCCAAGGCTAGGAATGTTCAACCAGCCAGGAACAGCCCAAGAAAATACTTCTCCTAGTCTCTTCCCTCTGTGTCTCCTCAGATTTTGGACAGCATCATCCCAGAGGGCAGGGCCACCTCAGGAGGACCATGCAGTGGCAGTCCCACCAGAGCCCTACACACAGGCACATGCCAACCACAAACACTAGCACCTTAATTCAAACTCAACCAACCTTCTTAGGAGCTTCACTGGGCAGAATCATTAAGGTTGGAAGAGACCTCCAAGATCATCAATCCAAATGTCAACCCAACACCCTCATGCCACTAAACCATGTCACCAAGTGCCATGCCTACACATCTGCTCAGTCCCTCCAGGGCTGGGGACTCCAGCACTGCCCTGGGCAGCCTGGGCCAATGCCTAACAACTCTTTCAGGGAAGAAATTGTTCCTAAGATTCCTGAGATCCAACCTGAAACCTCCCCTGGTGCAACTTGAGGCCATTTCCTCTTCTATCTCAGCAAACACAAAGTCCTTGAACTCATCAAATCTCTGACAAATAGTCTATTTTCTCCAAGAAAAGTGGTTTCTGAGCTTCAGTGGAAAGACTTTTCCTCTCTTGTTTTGGTAAATCAGGTAATTCTTAACTCTGGTTCAAGCCAATGATGGTACAAATCTATTTTGAGCTAGATATATCTTTAAATACCGAGCCACATGTGGGCCTTACAATTATTTTCTCTCAAACCAAACATTTTCTTTGTTTCTTGCAGTGCTAAACAGATCATTAAGGTGTGGATCTCCTCCACTTGTAAGGAACCAAAATTCCTTTCTCTGAAGTCACCCAGGTAAGTAGTTAACAAGTGCAATTTAAAACACTCATTTACATTTCTTAATTCAAGGTTGTTCAAACTATTATGAACATTTCAAAGAGGACAAAGAACTGAAGATCTTAAAAGCATCCTTTGAAATCTAAACTCTCACTTGCCTGCAGGACTTTCTTCCCCTGATGAGCCCACAGAGAAGAGTTGTCATTTCTGTCTGGTTCACCAGCAGCTATGCTTTAGTTATTAAATATTAAATCAGAGAGATTCAATTCAGAAAAATCCAGCTCAATCTGCCAAATTGCTGCCTGCAAAAATTATGTTGGGAACACATTTGGGTTCTTTAGAGATGCAAGCAAGGCTGAGGATATAGGAGGCCCTGGGTCAGTTCAAGTCTACAACTTTTCACTCAAATATAAAAGAAATCAGTCTTCATGCTGCATTTTTCTTTCCTTTAATTGTTTCTCTTTTGCTTCCAAGACAGATGCCTGCAATAAGAAATGGTGCTTACTGCACAGAAAGACTTGGGTGTAAGAGCCACAGAGCTGAACAGAGCCACACAGAAAAAGGAGAAGAAATGACTCTAAATCTTTTACTAACCAGACTGTAAATCTTTTACTAACTAGGGCTGAGAAACAACTCATCATCAATAATTCAGCCAGCAAACACAGTCTCTTTTTATGCTCAGGAGTTATTTCTAAACAAACTGATTTCCTTGTTTTCCTCTCAGTTATTTGACTTGATGCAATAATTTCCTTCTTTGGACAGCAAGAGTTCCAGAGATGGACTGGGAATGTTCTCCACTCAAACCAAGGCTCCTGGTTTAATTTGACCAGAAAATAAACCCCAAGTGCTCCTGCTCAAGCGACAGCTCTCCTGCCAGAGCAAAGCAGAAGGAATTCAGTGTGGATCCAGCCTGACGTCCCATGGGATTACCCTGACACAGGGAGATTTTTGGCCTCTCTTTGCCATTTTCCACATCAGGTCAGATCTTGGAGAGGACAAAGCTTTGGAGCCATCCTGCAGATCATCCTGTCATTAGCCTCTGATTTGGCTTTGATGGCTGGACTTGGATTAAAAGCTTTAAACCAGGGACAATAGCAGAGGACACGATGGACTCAGCTCTCTGAGCACCAAGGAGAGCTTCACCTGCCACCCACATCACTGAGGGAGCTGTGGGCAATGTGAGCATCCCCACAATCCCCTCTGGCTTTTCCACTCCTCCTCTGGCAGCAGAACCCAAAAAGGTGCCCAGCCAGCCATGATACTAAGTCAGAGAGCAAATCTGTGCTGGACATTGGCTGCTTTGAGCTGGACCAGAGCTAATGCTGCTCAGGGATTTGCCTTCCCAGCTCAGTCTCTTCCCAGTGCTGCAGCTCCCAGCATCTTCTCCCAGACTCTCTGCTGCCAGCAGGGACAACAGTGCCTGGGCAAGAGTTGCTGCCAAGGCTTGGGCTGCAGGAAGCCTCTGCCTTACACTTGCTCCTCTGCACCCCAAGGGCACTGCCCCAGCTTGTAGGGCTGGCTGGGCCAAAGCCATGGCTCCTGACCCAGGGACCCCCTCAGCCCCAGGGGTGAGGCCAGGCTGCCCCAGCACAGTGCCTGTAACACAGGCTGGAAAGAAAAGGAGTCTTCCCCTCCCTTTTCTGCAGGACTCCTCCTGCTAAACCAACACTTCTCACCCCAATCAAAGGGTATTTAACATTTGGATTTAATGCTGCCTTTTTCAGGCACCTTTTTGCAATCACATTTCATTCACTCCCTGCTAGCTGACCTGGCACTCAGTGCAGCCTCAAGTGATCTCAGATAATAGCCCCTTCTCAACTCCAGCTGCTGAATAAGAGTCCAAATGAAGTCCTGGTTAGAGCAGCTCCCCTTTTGGCCAGCACTGGAGTGTGCACACACCATGACATGGTTCAACTGGCAATGCCTTGATTCATCTCAGCAGCTCAGCACCAGCATGAAAATGGCATTTTCTCCTCCTATTGTTTTAACTACCATCATTAGGCTGTGACTTACAGTTACACTGAACACTAACACTTCCATTACAAATGTCTCCTCTTAATTAGCCAGTACACTGATCATTTCAGTTTCATTCCAGGCCACAAGTTACAAGAGGCATCTCCCTAATGCTTCTATCAAAATGCTCTTCCAGGAGACACATCAATCTCTACTCTAAATCCATTTACTATAATGGATAAATAAATGAAATGTTAATGTAACTTTTAGGGTAAAATAAATTAATTCTGCCTTAATTCCACATTTAGCAGAAGGCCTGCTTTCCAAAGCTCTGACTCAAAGAGGACAACAGCATTTATATTGTGCTGGGAAGGAAGGGAAGGAACAGGGAAAGAGCTGCAAGAGCAAATCCAGTGGGAAAAGAGGATGATAAATGATCAGGAACCAGCAAAGAGACAAACAGACACAGATGCCATCAACATAAAGAGGAGATGCTACCCAAGCCCATGTTCTGCAGTGCTCAGGGTGTGCTCTGATCCTTGACTGGCTAGCACTCACCTCATTACCAGCTCATCTTCCACCCAAACTTATTAAATTTCAATTTACAGCTCATTTAATAGTGAACCCATATTGGTTTTTAATGTAAGAAATTATCCTTCCTCCTTGACTCCCACACACTGACAGAGTCAGCCTGTTCCCTCTCAACCTCCATGCTATCAGCTTCAACAAGACAAGCTCCTGCAATATATAAGATCCCATACTCTTCTCATCCCAGAATCCCTTTCCTGCACCTGATCCAAGGCATTTTGGAACATAACTCCTAGAACTGCCCAAACTATCCCAAAGGAGGTCACAGCAAGGCCTTGCACAGCAGCTCTAACCTCACTGAGTCTTTGCTAATGATGCTTTTTCCTCTTCATCCTAAAACCATCAATCAGATGAGCCACAGATCTCATCCCACAACCAATGATTACACACCAGAGCTTTCTCCCTTCTCATCATTCCTAGATGACAAGTCTCCAGGAAACAGCAAAGTGTGGTTGTATACACATTATTCTGCACTTTATGCTATCAAGTTCTCTTACATCATCAACTAATTCTCCCCAGATCACATCCAGACCTCCTCTGGATTGCCCTGAGAGGTGGGAGATGTGCCATCCCAGCTCAGGTTGGTTGGGGCTGGGAGCAACCTGCTCTAGTTGCAGATGTCCCTGTGAGTTCAGGGAGGTTGGCCTAGATCCCCTTGAAAGGTTCCTTCAACCCAAACCAGTCTGTGATTCCAGGAACAATTCTCTCCTTCAGTCTCCCTAACCCTTTGCAGAGCACTGACCTGAAGCTCCCACTTCTCCCTTTTAGGGAAGCATTAGCCAGGATAGTTTCCCAGCTCCAGGGCAGCACATCTAACAGATGGGGATTCATTCCAAATCCCTGGAATGACACTTTAAATTCCTGGGACAGCTCTCAATAATCCAGGATTGCCTGGGCTGCTGGATAATGGCATATTAAGCACTCAAGGCCCTACTCCTGCCTTGGGTGTTGTAATTTCCATTGCCCCCTGCTCATCCCCACTGAGCAGCCTCTCATCCTCCTGAAGGACTTGAGCTGCTTCCCTACTAGACCCCAGGGAACAGAAAAGGATCAGGCTGCAGATGATCTGGAAAACTCCTGATTTGAGGAGGCACAGCTCAACAACAAGTGCTGTTTCAGATGTCTACTTTGAGAGCATTTCTCAGTAAAGAGGATTTGCAAAGGTCACCCAATGGGACATCTCTGACCTGAGCCAGTAGTGTACCTGCTTGGTTTTACTGAAAGGAAAAACCTCTGAATGGAGAGGGGGAAAAAAGAAAAGCAGAAGTCAGCAGAGAAGCTGATAACTGCAGAGAGAAAAGAAAAACAGTCAATAGCAATATCCATTGGGGTCACAAAGATGTTGGGGAAAGCCTCAGACTGAGATCCCTGCACCTGCAAGCAAGCTCTTGGAAGATGGAGCTGGGAAGGAAGTGCCATATGGTGAAAATCCAGCCTGTAATCCCCTGCAAAGCCTTGTAAACAGATTCATAGGCTGCAAGTTCAACTAAGGTAAGAAAGGCTTAAAGGTCAACCTGGAGGGCATAAATCAGAGCTCTGTAAGTGATGCTGGGGGATCAGAGAGAGGGGGGAGCTTTTGAGAAGCCTGAGGAGGTTAATCTGCTGCAGATGGCTGGGGTGCTAGCAGCACAGGCACTAGCTGCAGTGCTGGGGGACTGGCAGCATCTCTGCAAAATGGGACAGTCCTGAGGGGAACGTTGCTTGGAAGCAGCCAGAGCTCACACCTAGCACCTGAAATGGGGCCTACAGCCCTGGACTACTTAGGGAAATCATCTGGCACCTGAGGAAAGAGAAAAACCACCACACCAACCCCAACAAAGGCCAGGAAAATGCCCTATTTCAGCAGTACTAGGCCTGCTAGGGCACTGTTACTTGCTTGGACCTCTCTGGCTGCTTGCAAATTAGCCAAGACTAGGTACACTTTCAGTAGATTCAACTTGATTCCATGTTTTCTCTTCTGGAACATTGCTAAAATGACTACTGGAAGGTAACCTACAGAAATGATGTTCCACTAATACTACTCTGCTCTTTAGCAGCAGCTGCAATAAGCTGAGGCTCTGCCCCTCCAGCACAGGCTGCCAAGAGCCTAAGGCAGCACACACTTCCTAAAGGCAGGGCTAGGGCAGATGAGACACAAAGGCAGACAGGAAAGCCATCAGTGTGCCAGCACCCATCACACCACTGCTCTAATTAAGCTCCAAGCTGGGCACTGACCTGCCTGCCCTCAGCAGCTCCCCAGGCAGACCCTGTGCCCCCCAAAACTCTCTACAGCCTCTGCTTTACCCTTCCCAGCACCTCTTGTACACCACACACCAAAGGATGAAGCAGCAGCAGACCTGAGCTGTGCCAAGGCACTGGGAGCATCATTTTCTGCAGCCCTGTGCAGCCCTGCTAGGGCTCTCAGAGGAAATTGTTCCTACTAACCCTCCCCTGGCACAACTTGAGGCTGTTTCCTCTTGTCCTATGGCTTGTTCCTTAGGAGAAGAGACCAACCCCACCTCATTCCAACCTTCTTGCAAGGAATTGGAGAGAGGCTATGGGGAAGCCATCAGAGACATTCCAGCCACCTCCATCCTTCCCTTGGAAACATCTGCTGGGCAGGAGAAGGCTTCAGGAAAGTAACTCCAGGGTTGTGCTGCTCCTCCTCAGGACCTTCAGGCACCTCTTTGCTCTACACCTGAGCATCCAAACAGCTCAGCCAGAGCCAGAAACAACACTGAATTATTCAGTGTATTGAGCCAGGTGAGCTTTCAGTGGTACAGGAGCCAGCACTGCTGCCTCCCAGCTTTGGGTGGCAGTGACATCCTCCTGGTCCTGGCCCTGAGAGGACTTGATTTCTGCACAATCTTAGCTTTCTCTCCACACACTTCAAGGGTTTTGCAGTGGGAGAAGGTTCAAAGCACTCCTGAGGCATACCCCAGGGGCTCAGCCTCACCTTTGCCTGACACAAGAGCTAATTAAACTCTAAAATCTTGAGACTTAAGTTAATCCTGAGGTTTGTTAGGTCCCAAGACAAGGTATTCAGAAGAATTAACACCAGCAATATTTCTTCCTTTTTTAATTAAAAAAAGAATAAGAAAGAAAAAGCTCATTTCTGGTCAATATTCCACTTTCTGTTTTGCTCTGTTTAAACACTTAGGGAAGTGTGCTGTGATATGATAAACCAGGCACATTTAATTTCTTGTTCAACCTTGTGTTAAATCTACCACAAAGAGACCCAACCTTGCTTAGATGAGGTGAAAGCTAAGCCCATGCTGGCAGCCCTAGCTCATGATCATTCCAAGGTACCTCTCCTCTCTCCACACTGACATTGCATTCCTGAAGCACCACTTGGAAGACCCTCAATGTCACCCCTTGATGCTGGTTTCTGTGGCAATCCCATTGGTGCCTTCTCTGCCTGCTCACTGCACAGAGATGTTCATGATGAACCCACACTCAAGAGCTCCATTACCAGCACACTATCTACAATCTGCTGTTATCAAGTTGCTTCAAGTGGTGGGAGGGAACTTGTCCTGTGGTGCTTCAGGTGATGAGAAGAGTCTTCCCATCCTTCCAGTGGCCTGGCACTTCTTAGGATAACCCAAGGACCAGCCAAGCCTCCCAGCTCTGTCCCTCTGCAGAATACAAGCTGTGCTGACAAAGATGAAGTTGCCTCTGCTAGAGATGTTCATCTCCAGAGCTAGATACTGCTACAAAGATTAACATCTGCTCCAAGCATGGGGCTCTTCTTGGCTTACCTTCTCCAAGGAAGACACTGGGAAGAAGGCATGTCTATGAACAGTAAACACCTCATGAAATCAAATCCTGCGGTCAGGTTTGGGCTCTTCACTTCAAGGAGGACACTAAGGTGCTGGAGCATGTCCAAAGAGCAATAAAGCTGGTGAAGGGTCTTGTGAGGAGCAGCTGAGGGCACTGGGGTTGGTTAGGCTGGAGAAAAGGAGGTTCAGGGGAGACCTTCTCCCTCTCTACAACTCCCTGACAGGAAGTGGTAGTAAGATGGATTGGTCTCTTCTCCCAAGGAAGAAGTGATAGGACAAGAGGAAACAGTCTTATGTTATGCCAGGGGAGGTTTAGGTTGGATATTAGGAACAACTCCTTCATGGAAAGGGTTGTCAATCCCTGCCCCAGGCTGCCCAGGGCAGTGGAGTCACCTTCCCATGGGCTGTGCCATGGCTAAGGTGTCCTCCCTCACCATCAAAGCAAGGTTAATGCTTTACCTTCAACAATACACTTGGATTGTCTAGAAGTAGGCATTCAGACATGAAGCCTCTTCAGACAGGCTTTCTGAACACCCAGGCATTTCCCACCTCTCTTCCCTAAGAGCCTGTGTTAGCCACACTTCACAGAGCATCCTTCAGGAACCTGCCTGCTGCTGGTTTGAAGCTTCTGGGCTCCTCACAGATCAGGAGGAGTTTTTCCTCTCTTTTGTTGAAAAACTGAATGTAATTAAATAGTGAGCAAAGTGCCACTGCAATCCATCCTGGGCTTTCCAAGGAGGAAATCCAGGATGCACAATGATTGTGTTGGCTGAGACAAGGCAGAGTCAATATTTCATGTGCCATGAAGGATTTATAAAGAGTATATCTTGCAGGGGGAATAAACAGGAGTAGACCTGCTTATCTCTCTGGGTTGATTAGGTGTCCATCTCTGCAGATTGCAACTTCTTTAATTATGTAGAGGGGACAGAAAGAGCTAAAAGCATTTCCAGGCTCTGTGTGCATGGGCTGTGCCAGGATGAGTGGGAAGTGCCTCCAAGAGCTCCAACTAAAGCACAACAGGGACCAAGGCAGAGCTGAAGGAGTTAAGGCAGAGGAATTTGTTGTGTGTGGTTAAATGCTCATGTTATATGAGCCTCAGGAAGAGAAGAATTTCTCAGTGTAAGTGAAATCAGACCTACCCAGAACCACTAGCAGAACTGAGGTTAATGAGTATCATTTTATTCTCTCTGTATATATATATATAGAGAGAAGGGTTTGAATAATAAAGCAGAAGGAATAACAACTCTGTGCTTATAGAGGGAGTTAATGCAGCTCTGTCATTTGCTCATGGGGCTCTAAATACATCAGAAGCTTGGAGAGCATCATTCAAAGGATTTGCAGATGGCTGGAGCTGAGCTGCACATTCCCCACTCAGCTCTCATGCTGCTAATTTACACAATAAACTCAGTTATTAAAGAGTAATTCCATGAGTGGCACAGAAACATGCTGAATTTCTAGTTTCTAATGATTTTCCTTCCCTTTGAACACACAAATAGATGTGAGCAAACATCCCTTATGCTTTTAGTGCTTTTCCCAGAGGTTTGGCAGGGCCAGCAAAGCTCTCTGGAAAGCAGATCCTGATCAGAAAGTCTTTGTCCATCAAACACTTCCCCATATCTGCTCTGGACAGAGAACAAACAGACTTCTTCTGGACTAGAGAGCTGAATCAGCATCCCTAACCTGTCAGGAGAAATCCCCTATGCTGATAAATCCATTGCAGTTGGAAAGATGCAGCTGGGAGCTGCCAGTTCAGCAGGACCCAATGGCCAAGGTGACTCTCTACAGCTCCAGCCTGTGGTGACATGGAGCAGAGACCAAGCCATGGGCAGATGCCTTCAACCCAGCAGTGCTGAGGGATCATGGAATGGTTTTGCCTGGAGAAATCTTTCCTTATCTGAAATTGATTTCCCATAGAAAGATGGGGACAGACTTCTCAGCATGGCCTTGGTGGGACAGGACAAGGGGTGATGCTTTGAAACTAGAAGAGGGAGAATTAGACTAGAGAGAAGGGAGAAGTGTTTCACACTGAGGGTGCTGAGAGCCTGGCCCAGGTTGCCCAGAGAGGTGGGAGATGTCCCATCCCTGGAACCATCCCAGCTCAGGTTGGTTGGGGCTGGGAGCATCCTGCTCTAGATTGATCCTGAAGCTTGCTGCAATATCTCAGCATTCCATGCCATTCCCTGTGATCCTCTGCACCTCTCCTGGTGTCTTCAAGGAAGTTTTAAGAGCAATACAGACCCAGAGTGATTTATTACCTATGAGTTCCCTGATGGTTAAACTTTTATAAGCCATAATATGGCAGGTCCCAAGCTCCAGTGAAACCAACAGCTACAAAAATAATGACTAAAGCCTGCAAATAATTTAGACTAGGAAATCAATCAATTCTACCCTACATAATCATGCTCAGCCCTCAGCTGACAGGACCAAGACCATGTGTTCATTGCTACTCCAAATCTCCCCTCACTGGAGACCCACAAGAGAAAAGCAGGTCATTCATTTTACTGGCACTCACTAGATGCTTCCTTAAGCAACTCAGGGACAATACCAGAGGAGAACACTTGGGGACTTCCAGAAAAACACAAGCTTGGGTTTTTAATGACCCCTGAATGGCAGCATGGGGAGGCNTGGACTCTCTGCAGCAGTTCCTTGTCTCTTGAGCTAGGGAGCTTGCAGGCTGTGGTGAAGCTGCAGCCTAGGAGGTTCCACATTGCACAGGCAATCACAGAACACAGCTGAGCAGGATCAACAGCACTCTGCTCTCTGCTTTCCCTGGGAGCAGGCTGGAGGACATCACTGCTGCACCTGAGATCCCAAGCTCAGGGAAGCCCCTGCTGTGCTCCATGTGTAGCTAGCTGGTACTAGGATTCCTGTCCCACAGCATTCCTCCTCAGCACGAGAGGACTGCACATGAAAAGGAAGATGCTATTCTGTGTGTTTCAGCAATGAAAACTGGAAGCACAAGGAGCCTCAGCAATGTGCTCAAAGCCTCCTAGGGAGGCTGAGGAAGAGCTGTAAGTTAAGCCCAGATCCACAGCCCAGGAGCAGCCCTTGTTCTGCTCCTCCTCACCCCAAGAGCAATGCCTGGGGCTATTCACAGACATCTGCCCTTGCCTCCAATTAACAGCCAAGTGATTTTCAAGCGCTGGAGCTCAAATTACCCACACCAAAATACAAATCCTGCCAGACACAAGGAATGAGGAACACCAAACTCCATAAAAATCCACCCTTTTCTGGCTGAGAATGTAACATGTAAGCCTCCCCACAACTGCTCCATGGAAAGCAGAGCTCTCTGATGCTACAGAAGCCTCTCAACCCTGTGGTCTTGCCTCTGTGCTCAGCAGTGCTGATAAGGAATCTATTTTCCCATCTTGGGCAAATATCAATATCTGTCCTTCATGGAAAAGAAAAAAAAGTGACTGATAACCCTCAGCCTGATGAATTCACCATGGGAAAAACCCCTCTGAGCAGAAGAATTGGCCTCAAGTGAGCCATTAATATCAGAGCCTCACAGCTCTGTCAGATGTTACAATATTGAAATGAATAGAAGATTACTTTTCCTACTTAACCAGAATGATTACACACACAGAGACCAAAACCTGGGTTTTTACACTCAGGGAAGAGCTCACTAAGGTGTTTCCCCAATAACTGCTGTGGGCTGTAGAAGCACAGCCTAAGCTCCCCATCCCAAGGGCAGTGTGGTGGCTGGAGATGCACACACAGACAGAAGCAGCAGCAGCACCTGTAGCACAAGGCTTTCACCTGAAATTCAACTTGGGATTTTATAGCCCCTTCAAGGACTTATTAAGGCAGAAAATTGTAATGATCTGACAATGTTACAGCAGAATAACCCTTCATTTGCATGAAAGCTTGGTAGTAATGTACTTAGCTGTTAGCATAGAAGTGTAGAGGTCCCCATTAAAGGCTTGCATGGCAGCACAAGTTTGATAGCACTAGGTTATCTATTGCTTCTTGGTGCCTGCTGGGAGAAGGAGCAGGAGCTCTATGGATGCCTGAAACACATTATTAATAGCAGAACAATACAGAAGCTGCAAGGAGCACAGCAGAGTCTGTGGAGCTATTTTTAATGCCAGGCTCTTGCTTTTTCTAGGCATCCCTTTCACTATCAGGAAAACAAACTTCTTTTGCTTATTATCAGCAAGATCACACAGTGAAATTACAATAACCTTCAAGCCTTACCTGAAATGCATCATCAGCTCTGTGCTTTTGAAGAGCAAGCACCTCAGCACACCAGAGGAAGGACAAAGAAGCTCCACAGTGTCTCTCAACTGCATCCTCCTTCAGCCAGACACCAGAAGATTCTAGAAGCAAAGAGCCCCCAGGTGCAGCTGAGGATGAAGAAAAGGCTGCTGGGAAGATAACTCAATTCAGCTGTGGCTCTGCTGGGACTCCTTGGGCAGGTGCTGGGCCTGTGACTCAGCATTTAGAGTTTGCTTAACAAGGAGCACATGAGAGAAGCAAAGAATCCAACCCAGCCCTCAGATCACTGTGGGTTCCAGGCTAAAAAATATATCACCAGGATTGCAACCTGAGCAGGAGGACAGCCTGCAGAATCATTTTGGTTGGAAGAGACCTTTAAGATGATCAAGTCTAACCATTAAGCAGCACTGCCAGNAGCCCTGCTGCCATTCAGTTATTTCATGTTCCTGAAGACAGAGATATTCAAGGAAAACTTGTAAACCCCTACTATAACTCAGTGAAGAGACAGAGGGTCAGGGAAGCAAGGCAAGAATGCAATAAAACAGAGTAAGAATTAAATTACTGAAAGCTATTGCTACTTCTCCAGAACTGAGGTAATGACAAAATCATAGTCAGGCCCTAGCATTACACAGCAGCTAAAGACTCCAAGAAGACATCCTCATCTTGGATTTCTCTTAGATTTACTAATGGGAATGAGTGAATGCTTGGAATTTGGCCCAGATCAGAAATTCAAGCCAAGAAAACCTCAGGTTGTGGAGACTAGTGGCTCCCAGCTGGAAGTATCCATCCTTGGGGAGATGTGGAACAAGCCCAGGAGGGTGAGAAAGGAGAAACCCCTGAAATTCCTTCTCACTCTTCTGTTTCCTCCACCCAGCTGTCTCTCCTCAAACAAACACAATGCTGTAGTTCCTCTGAGGCTGAGCAGGAGTGAAGCTGGAGCACAGGAGCCATGGGGCAGTGGGCAGAAGGATGTTCCTGCTGAGGAGCTTGGCAGGCTTGAACTGCACTTGAGGAAGGGGCAATAAAGGCAGGAGTAGCACCCAGCCAGACAAGGCTCCTGGGGCTAGGATATCTTGTAGAAGGAGAAAAGGTATAGGGAGAACTTCAGAGGAAAACAGCCTTAAAAGGAAGGTTGAGGTTTAGGAAAGGAAGAGTGGAGTAGCTTGTTTTATTGGGTAATAGCTGAAAGCCTGCAGGGCTGAAGGGGTAAAATATGTGCTGCTGCTTCCTGTGACAAATGGTTCATATTTCCTTCTGAGTTGAGTTCATGCCAACAGTTCATGTACCATAGGGTTAGGCTTCAAAACAAAGAGCAGGATAAAATGGGTTTCTGATGGTTCCTTGAAGACCTATAAAACATAGACCAGGATCCACCCCTGAATCAAGTTCTTGAGCACTTTGTTCCTCTGAACATTCATCTAACATCTGCACCAAACCTGGCCTTAGAAACAGCCAAGAAGCCCATTGCTGTCATTTGATAACTAACTAACTATAAACCTTTCCTCTCCAGCAGGGATCTAAAGGATCAAGACTAAAATAGGTTCCTGAGGATGCTAGTCTGAACCCTAAGCCTAACCTTAGCCCCAGTGATAGTCTAGGGATCTACAGCTCACATAAAATCCAGGAGAAGCCTTTTCTCTTTAGGGACACAGAGTTCATCTTCACTCAAGGTTTCCCATGGTTGGCCAAGAAACTGCTTTCTAAGACTGGAGCTGGGATGGTCATATTGTCCCTAAGGCAGCAACTCCCCAAATCCTCCATCTCCAGCCATCTGTTTTCATAACCAGAGTCCCAGGCTCTACCAAACTGCAGGAATCCCTTCCACCTCACTCCAACCTCCTGTCAGGGAGCTGTAGAGAGAGTGAAGGTCTGCCCTGAGCCTCCTCTTCTCCAGCCTAACCAACCCCAGTGCCCTCAGCTGCTCCTCAGCACACTTGTGCTCTAGGATCTAACACTCAAACAGATGCTTCTGGTACCCAAATGAGTAACTTCAACATTAACTCAAAAATCTTTAAACCAGCCATGAGACTAAGAGGCAGAGAATAATCAGCCAAGGGAAGAGAAATGTAATACACACAAATCAAAGCCTTGTTTTTACTGAGGTTCTAGAGGTCTACTATATAGTAGGCATTTCTTACAGGCATGGTGTAGATTATCTGTCACACTTAGGTTCTGATATCTAAAGCTAATTCATGTAAATGTCATTAATTTTGGTGACCTAATTAAATTAGAGTCTGAGTTCAGATTCAGGAACTATAAAGCCACAGACTGGTTTGGGTGGGAAGGAACCTTTCAAGGACATTTAGTCCAACCCCCTGCACTCAGCAGGGACATCTGCAACTAGAGCAGGATGCTCCCAGCCCCAACCAACCTGAGCTGGAATGGTGCCAGGGATAAATAGGACATCTCCCAGCCCTCTGGGTGACCTGGGACAGAGTCTCATCACCTTCACTGTCAAATATTTCTTCCTTCTATCTAGTCTAAATGTCCCTCTTCCAGTTTCAAACCATCACCCCTTGTCCTGTCCCACCAGGCACTGCTCAAAAGTCCCCATCTTTCTTGTAGGCCTCTTTAACTACTGGAAGGCTGCAATAATCACCCCTTTTTAATGAGATGCTGAAAGCTAGACAGGTAATCAAGTGTTGTAACTAACTGAACTCCTGGAGATGTCACAAGAGGAAGGACTGAGCCCTTGCAGCCAGGCCAGGCTTATGGAGGAGCTTTTCCTGAAATCCCTCAGCCAGCATGTCTGGGAAGCCCAGGACTGATCTCCTTCCAGCTGTCTGCTTCCACCCCACTCAGATTTTCAAGCAGATTATCACACTCCAATTTCATTTAAGCCAACCCCTTTTCATCCTCCAGATCAGATAAAAAGCTTAGACAGAGATCCAGGATAGGGATGTGCTGCTTCTCCAGAGGAGGCTTTTTCTTTCCTCTCCTTATCACCTTCCCCCAGCCAAGCCCAGAACTATCATTAACTGCTCATTATCCCAACACAAAGTCAGGGCAAGAATTCCTGCCAGGTGCTTCAACAGATTCCAGGGGCAGAGGATTTCATCCAAAACAAAGGGATGGAGTGGAGAAGGAGTCTGGGAGGAGGGGGATGCTCTGCCCCTGTTCAGCCTCTGCTCAGCCCTTCCAGTGCATCCCTCAGTGCCAAGTCAGCTGCTTCATCAGAGCCAAGCAGCAGAGAACAGCTCTGGGGAATCACCAAAGCACCAGGGAAGAGCTTGGAGGCACAAGGACACTCCCTGCCCTCTATTTGGATGATGGATCAGAATTAACTAAAATGCTTTTGATTCCTGGCTGCTGTCAATCAATGGCAGACACAATTCTGATACCAAAGATAGCATGTGGTCACCAATAAAAATGACAAGGATTGATTTTTAGGTACCAGCACAGCAATAAATACAATATAGCTTCAGATTCCAGAGAACCTTATTGGCTCTGCAGCAGTCAAACATGAAATAGAAATGTAATCTCCATGGATCTCCTCCTTCCTTACAAAATTCTAGTTCAACATTGATTTTTTCATGTTGAACAAACATATCATGAGGCTGAAATGAGAGAGGTGGATTCACTCTGAGCCTTTTGCTGCTATAATATTTCTAGAAACAAGGTGAGAGAGGCCTGGAATTACAGACCAGGATTAAGCCGGAGCACGTGCAGGACTCCCAATCATTTGCAATGAGCTCCCTCCTGACCTCCCTGTTCACAGACACTCTGCAGGGAGGGGATGGGTTGCTCCAGCTCTGCTGGGGCTGCAACTTTCAACACAGGCATCACCTAGAACTTCCCCATCATGCCCTCACCATGTCCCCATCACATACCTAGGATGTCTCCACCACATCCCCATCATGTCCTCACCATGTCCTCCCCACATCTCCCCCATGTCTTCACCACAGCCCCAGCCCACCTCCACCATGTCCCTACCATGTCTCCAGCACATCCCCATCATATCTCTCCCAACACCACATAGCCATGAAGAGCTGCTCCATGGCCAGGCTGATACTGAGTGAGCAGTGCAAACCCAGCAACCCTGAAGTATGGCTAAGCCCTCCCAAAACAACATTATCCCCTGATTTTCCTCACTTCCATGCAAGCAGGAGCCAGCACCACAATGACTGGAACCACTCTGTGTCCAGACTCACCAGCAGAGCACTGGGAGATGCCACATGCTGGCTGATTTGCAGCTCCCAACTTATCACTCCTGCTTACCACACACACACCTCTGAGTAAGAGTCTCTCTCTCTAGGCTCACACAGGGAGCCTGGGGAGCACAGCAGGGCTTTCAGAGGAGAGCATTTCCCACCAAAGATGAGCAGCCCTTGCTCCTTTTCTATTTGCTGCCATTCTTCCCAGCCCAGGCTGCAGCTCAGGCTTTCCTCAGCCCTCAGAGCATGATTGATAATGAAGCATGAAGTGACCTGAGGTCATACATAATGATGCTTTAAGTTGGAGAATGGGGAAGCTCAGCTTGGATTCTTTCACATGCCTTCCTAGGGCAGCTCCTCCAACCACTGCCCTGGGAATGGCTTTGAGAATGGCACCAGAAGGGAATGCAGATGGAGAGCAGCATGGAAACTGAAAGGCTCCTCTTGTGCTCTCAGCTTTCCCTCACCTCTCTCAATGCATCCTCTCACTCCCTAACTGATCTCTTCCCTTTATTCAGACTCAAATGAGGAAGAAACCCAGAGTCAGGCATGAAGCTCTCATTAATCTCCTCAGTGTCAGGCCATTTGTAGGATGTTAATATGAAATGAATGCTGTAAATATGGTAAATGTTGCAAGTATCTCTTAGAGGAGCTGTGATATCCTAGTCCCTAAAGAACCTATACAGTCCTGAAGGAAGCTATAAATGCTTTTCATCAGGGGCTGAATGTTAAAGCCACTACCCTAGCCTAATTTGCCTAATTACATACCTCCCTAAAATTCTCTTTATAGTTTCAGCTGAATATGATCATTCCTTCCTACCCTCTCCTTAAAGTGCTGTTAATTGTCCTTCTGTGATGTTAATGAGCTGCAGCAGCCCAGCCCTCATTTGTAGCACCCTTTACCTAGCTCACTCAGGTGTTAGCATTGCTAGATGGAGAATTTAGGAGTAAATTCAAGTTTTTAACGTAAATCAAGCTACACAGCACAGATGGAAAAGCTCAATAATTATTAAAATCTCATTTTAGAAAAACCAAATACCTGAATTCAGCTGTTTGAAAGTTAGATGCAGTGGCACCAGATATTCAGTTCAAGGAGATGTGGAACAAATCATTGAACACTTTGCCTGGTTTCATTTTCAAGGAAGATGGAAAAACAGCAAGGTTCTCTGCTGCTGTAAGAGGACTGCTTTGCACTCNTGTACCCAGGACTCCAGCTGTGGCCTGACTAGGGCTGAGCAGAGGGGAAGGAGAACCTCCCTTGACCTGTCACATGTCCAAGCAGCTCCAGCAGCAAGATGTGATGATGACCCATGGTTTGGAGTTAGGCAGATTCTTAGCCTCTTTGCTAGGAGTGAATCCAAATTTACACAGATGTCTAGCAAATTCCTGCTTGTCTTTATGGTTTCACCAGAGCTATTTCTGTTCCAGGATGTTATCCACATCATAATTTGTTTATTATGTAGGAAACAGCTTATTTGATCAATTTGCCCTATTTTTTCTCTTCCAGAATTTAGTGAGAGGTTTATTATTTTCCTGAGCTTACTAGAAATTACCTGCCAGATATAATTGCAGCAAATAAAACTTGCTCTGGAGCTCAGGCTTGTATGGTTCCAAACAAATGCTCGCAGTTAGTGCATTTGTGGAGCATCAGCTCAGGAGTGCAAGAAGCTAGGGAAGGAGATTAGTCTGGGCTCTTGAAAGCACCTAAGGGCTCTAAGTGCCTCTCTTCTCTGGGAGCTGGTCAACAAATTCAGACCATCACCCCTTGGCCTGCCCCAACAGGCTCTGCTACAAGGTCTGTCCTCATTTTTCTTCTAGGCCCCTTTAAGTCCTGGAAGGCCACAAGAAGTTCTCCCTGGAGCCTTCTCTTCTCCAGACTGACCAACCCCAACTCTCTCAGCCTGGTCAGACTGTTTTCTCTCTTTAAGCCCTTTCTGTGTTTTGGTTTGAGCACAACTGTAATGCAGTAGATGGAAACACTGTAGGGGACCACACACACAAAAGAGCTCAGGCCCTCAGGGCTGTGTTTGAAGTGCTCTCCACCAACACTTCACTGTCCAGCTCCACAACCTGCTCCCAGGTAACCTCCACAGTTCCCCCAGCAGTCAGAGAGCATCCCATCCACAGCACATAACAACCATGGCACTGGCAGCACAGGAGGAGCCAGCAGCACCTGAGGGACCAGCCCAGGGGCACCACAGCTGCCAGCTCCAGTGCCAGCACACAGCACAGGCAAACAGCTTGCATTGTAACTGTGGCAGCAAGAAGCAAGTTTAATGCCTTTTTTGTTTGTTTATTTTTCAGTTCTCACTGCTTGCTTTTCCTCCCAAGATATTGTATCCCATGTCCCAGAGCAGGGACTCCCAGACACACACACAACCACTTCCATCCCCTGAAGTTCTGGTAGAGCAGGGCCATGGCTTGACACCCAATAACATCATCCTATAAAGTAAATCCTCATTTACTAGGGGGAAAAATTAACAAGGGATTACTTGATTAGCAAGACTTTGCTGTCCCTTAGGAGCATAGCAGGAGTGGATGAGAGTGGCTCTCCTCTCAGTGAGGAGCAGCTTTATTTTGGAAACATGCCCCTGCATTTATCTCAGCAATATAAAGTAAAAGGCAGACAAAGAGCAGGGCAACTGCCTACAAGCCATGGCCTGCAATTAAAAAGTAAATCCCCTTTAGTGTTATTCCTAATAAATACTGCTTTTATCTGCTGAGCAGAATGACTGGGAAACACTGCCTGCACTTTATTGGCTTCCTACAGCAAAAGCCTGAGCCTCTCTATCCCCCAGCAAGTCCTAGATCTGAGGTTCCATCTCCCTGCACTGAGATCCCAATAATCCTTTCTACATTAAAAAATAATGAGCTTCATCTCATTTGCAGATTCTTAAGAGCACAGAATTCTCTGGTCACTTGGCAATCAGAATGCAGAGCTCATAAATAGTAAATGAAAACAGAAGCTCTCTTACCTTCCCCCAGAAGCAGGACTGGAAGCTGGGGAGTACCACAGGGAAAGAGATTTCTTTCAGGAAGAAAGGAGCACTAAAAAGCCTGCCCAGGTCTGCTGGGTTTGGGCAGGAGACAGAATTCCAGTGGGCATCTCAAATGTTTGTTTCACTGTTCCTATCTTGAGACATCTCCCTACAGATGTCATCCTTTCTTGTGGTGGAGAAGGTGCCAGAGCTGTTGGTAAACCCTACCTCAGTCCCTTTGATGGGGAACCTGCACAAATGGCTGCTTCACCAAAGAGCCACTTTGGGAAGCCCTGAGAGTGAAGCAGAAGAGAGCAGCTCAGTGAAATGGGTGCCTAAAGGCAGCTGCAAGCAGAGGCAGGAGATCTGAAACACAAAGCTTTGCCAAGAGAGCACGCTTCTCTAGCTTCCCCCCCTTTCCTCCTAATACACTTGTTCATTTTCTGGTGTAATAAAAGCCTCCCCATTACACATAGTCCTCATTATGGATGTGTGTGTGAGCTCTGGCAGAGCTCTGCTCCAAGGATCAGCTTACTACAATGATGTGCCCAAGATATCAAGAATAAATCTAGGATTTGATTTTTTTAAAGGGGGGAAAAAAACCCACAATACAAAGAAAGGCCTTTAGAATTCCAGAGATATGAAACCAATTAGGTTTTAGAGGAGCAGGGGCTAGAGAAGCTGCTCTTGCAGCAATCTTATCAATCCTCAGTGAGAGATAATGCTCTATTAAATTCTACTAAATGCTTAAAAATATCCAGAGGAAAGGCAGCCTTTTTTACTTATATTTTATGATTCTATTGGATTTCACCTTGGCTTCTGCTAGAGCATTTCTCCTGGGTAAGGAGGTCTCCAGGAGGCTGTCAGGGCCCTCATGTGGATTTTCAAAGCAGAAGTGTGGGGTTTTGGGGCAGCAAGGGGCTAGATTTCACCAAGTAGTTGATGTCTGGGTACCTGCTGACTCTCCCAGGGGTGACAGGCAGTCACTCCCCACAGCACAGCACAGCAAGAGAGACATTTGCTTTGGCCAGCAGCCATCTCTGCTGGGCTGCTGAGGTTTTCTTTGACCATCAGCCAGCCCAGAGGGAGGAAGCTCTGTTCTTCTATCACCATGACCATTAACATGTTTCCATACTACCACCTTCAGACTTTAAAAAGCTTTAGATTAGATGTATTTTGGAGCTCAGCAGGGTTGGGTGATTAAGCAGCCTGGGATTGGCAACTCAAAAAACCTTGGGTTGGACTCTCAGCCCTGCCATAACATGGAGAAGAGGTTATGCCTGCATTAATTAGCTACAACATGAAGCCTTCAACTGCATAAATAATGGACAACAACCTTACCATAAGGAAGAGGAGGATGAGCAGTGGAGGGCTGGGTGTCCACAGCATGCTGGTGTCCTGCAGCAGAGATGAGGATGGACTGGGGAGATGCTGGGGTGAGGACCAGGCTGTCCTGCTGCAGATCTAACAGGTCCTGAGGTACCAAGTCAAGCAAAGCACAGGCCTCATGGTGCTTGTGTTGAGGAGATGATAAACCTTGGGGTTCCAACAGGAACTGAAGCACAGTCAGCATGTCAGGACATCTCACTGGTCCAACTTCCTCCCCTGGGAGAGAGCAGAAGACAAACACACCATCTTTGAGCTTCCCAATCCAACAGGTTATAATTCCAAGGACTGGGAGAGGTTCTAACCAGTGTGCTCTGAGCAGATCCTAAAGCAGGGAAGAGGTGGTTGGGGCTTTGCAGAGGTTCTGTCCTTGCTGGGTACCAGCCAGGCAGGATGCCCTGAAGTCAGTTATGATTTACTCTGAGAGCAAACTCTGACTGTTAGTACTGACACAAATCTTCCACAGACAGCACTGCACCTCCTGCCAACTTCACCTTGCAACGTTTCTTGCCAACACTCTTGTGAAGCATCCCCTCTGCCCCAAACCCAAGGCACACTGCAGCTCTGCAAGCCTTCACCTAAATCCATCCTCACCCTTGCAGCACAAAGAGTCTCAGACAGGACCATGAGCACCCAACTTGCAGAGCTGAGAGGATGCAGCTGAGCTGATTCAATGTGTGCTACAGACAGGAGGAGGCTTGAATGTGCAGAGCAAGGCAGCAATCATGCACCTGAAAAGGTCTCCATGGCCTCCAGATGTTTGAGCTCAGTTCTGCTGTCTCAGCATGTTGGCAGTGTAATAACAATGCAAAAAAAGAACCACACTAAAAATAAGCAAAGGCTTGAGGCCAGGTGCTCTCTAACAATTCACTTTTATACCCAGCTAGCCACCTAGGGTGCTAGGTGCTCTTCATCAGCTAGCCCAGGTCAGCTCTTCTGGCTAACTCTAGGAGTTCAGTCACTGCTACCAGGAGAGCACAACCAAGCAAGGTAGCCCAAAGCTGTGATGATGATGATGATGATGGTGTACCACTCAGGGAGTGATTTTATTTAGGGAGGACATCCAGCACTAACAGTGACACTTCTCAAATGTTGAGTGTTACACAAACAGCAGGATTTTTGCCTGCTTAGCACTCCATGTTATGAATCTGTCCTAGCCTGTGCCAGCTTTCCCTGCCACTGGATTTGCACAGTGGTAGGAAGGAACAGGGATAAAGGGATTAAAAAGCAATGATTTTCTGTAAAGCCTTAGAGAACATGTCTGCTATGATCTCAGCTTACTTGCCTCAGCCACACCAGTGAAACACCATTGTAGCAGACAGATTTGTGGATTAAATGCAGACAAGTGTGTAAAATAAATATTTTGCTTACAGCTCCTGCACACTTTAAAATATTCCCTGTGATTAGAATAGCTTCTGAAGTCTCTTTCCATTGGGGTGATGTATAGTTCAGGAGTTGAAATCAGGGAGCTCCTCTGGCTTCAGTGCAGCAGAAAGGTCAGGATTGAAGCATCCTGCTTAGCAATTCCAGCTCACTCTTTCCAGCCCTCCAACAAGCCATTGCTTTGTCACAGCTGCCACTTAAGGTCAAATTGCATTTAAATGATATTTATCTTAGCATTAATAGAGCTACAGCTCAGCTCAGTCATGCTAAATACATTTCTCAGCCTCCTCTCTGTGCTTGCTCCCTGTCTGCAGGGACTACAACCACAACAAGCAAGTGAGATGCAGGAGAGCAACAGTTCAACAGCTCAGCTGAGGCCATGGCCATGTCTGTAACAGACCCAGCAACTGAACCCACCCCTCCTGAGCCAGAACCCTGGAGGAAAGCTGCAAGGTCATCCCTCTGTCAGGTTCCTCTGTCCTCACCATTGCTTGGTTACCAAACTCAGGTAAAAACCTAAGTGATCTTCTCTGTAGGCACCTCAGAACCACAGCCTGGCTTCAGGGCAAGCTGGATCTCCAGCAGTTAGTTAGTCTAGTCAATATATGTTCAACCAAAACCCATGCAGCACTTTTATTTCTACCTATCTTCCCCTTTTCCTTTTGTCATTAAGAACACATAGTCTCCACACCATACTTGTAACCAAGTCTTTTAACATTACAACATTCCAGGTCAGGTTGTCTGGAGTAACCTGCTCTAGTTGCAGATGTCTCTGCTGCTGCAGGGACTGACCAGAAGATGCAAAGCAACAGTTTCATGGCAGATGACAGGAATGCAGTGCACACTTACTCTTGGAGCACCTACAAATGATATCCTTGCAATCAAACTGTGCCATTGTCTTTCTCCAGCTTTCTAAGGAGCTTTGGGAGGACCCCAGCAAAACGCTGACATGAGATTAGAGTTCCTCCTCATGACACATTCACGTGGCAGCTCATCTGGGAGAAAACACATCAAGCAGAAGGAAAAGCTTCATAATTAATAATACATAAGAGGAGTGAGCTGGAAGAGTGTGTGAAAGGAGTGACCTGCTTTCAAACCACTGCCTTCTGTCATTTAGCTCCTTGTTACAGACATCCAGATGTTCTCATCTGCCTACACAGAGACAATGGTCAATAAAAGGAAGGAAGGGTGAGCCACAATAATCTTTGCTGCTGAAGAGCTGCTTTATTTCTTATAAAAACCAAATCAATTGCAATTGCAATCAGCACGTGGAAGGATGCTCCCAGGTCAAAACAAAGCCTTCAGCTCTGGTGTAGCAGCACCATGGTGAATGGTGCAGTCCCTGGGCACCCCCAGATGCTTTGTGTGCTTGCAGCAGCCACACTTGTGCACCTGCAATCACTTCCCCCATTTGTGCACCCAATTATTCTATCTGCATGCCTAACTGGGAGTGCATTATGCAAACAAGCAGTTATTGGTGTGATTGGGCACTGGCTGACACAGTTACTCACTGGAAATGTGTAGTGCTGGTAGCTTGCTGAACAAAGACAGCACACCCATGGAAGATAAATCCTTATCACCTGAAACACTAGGTGGGAGAAACCTAGGAGTGTTCCATCTAGCTACCAAAAAGTGACCCCTAAGCTAAGAAACCTGTTGGCACACAGAATCACAGAATCATTAAGGTTAGAAGAGACCTCTAAGATCATCAAGTCCAACCATCTACCAATCACTACCATGCCACTAAACCATGGCCCTAAGTAGAGCATCTAGATGTGCCTATGTTTATGAGCTTATTTCAATCCCATCAGGAGCTATCTCTTAGGGATACAGAGCAACAGATTTTCACCTGCCCAGTAGTCTCTTTTCTCTTTGGGGTGTCCTTCTAGCTGTCATCCCCACTTGATAGCACTTCCCAGCTTACCCTTCTCTAAGGAAAGGCACATTAGAGCCCTGTGGCATCACTGAGGGTAATGGATTATGCACAGAGCCAGGAGGGTAAGCAGCTTACTGGCAGGATGTCTGCTCCACAGAGAACAGCAGTGACAGGCAGGGCAGGTCACCCACAGCTCTGTTGTTTTAGTGCTATCCAGTGTAAGTTATTTAGATCTTTCTAAGCATCTGTGGCAGGAGGAGGAAAGGCTGAGAGCCCTGGGGCTGCTGAGGCTGGAACAGAGCAGAGACAGAGGGGAGCTGCTCCATGCTGAGCAAGAGCTGAAGGGTGCAGGGGGCAAGAGGCTGGGGCCACACTCTGCTCAGGGGTGCCCAGGGCCAGGCCAAGGGCCAATGGGCATACACTGGAAGTCAGGAGCTTCCAGCTGAGCAGGAGGAGAAACTTGTTTGGTGTGAGGGTGCAGAGCCCTGGCCCAGGCTGCTCAGAGAGCTTGGGGAGTCTCCTGGTGTGCAGAGATTCCCAAGGCACCTGGAGGTGATGCTGGGCAAGCTGCTGGGGGTGAGCGTGCTGGAGCACGGGGGTTGGACTGGATGATTCCCAGAGGTCCCTTCCAACCCTCACCATGCTGGGATTTTAAAGGTGTAAAGGTCTGTCCTCACAGACACCAGCTGACAGGTCTCTGTCCCAGAGCTGCCAGCACAAACAGGTCCAGGGAATGCAGTGATGGAAGCAAACATCACAGCCAGCAACACTTGAGGAGGTGGAGATGAACCAGGGAAGCAGCTGAATGCAAAGAGAACACAGAACGAGAGGAGATGAGAGCAAAGCAGCAATCAAAAAGGACAATGTGCAGCCCAAATAATGGGAAATCTCCTCATTTCCTGGGAGCTTCCTTTTTAATGCCACTTGAGCAGGAGTGTTTGGGAGAGTCCTTACTTCTGCCTGAATACTGCTGATAGGAAAGTATCTGCAGAGATTGCACCTCTAGCAGCTCATGGTAGATGACACAGGGAGGAAATTCTGCTCCTCTTCTCCTTCCATGTAAACCTCCCCAGGAGTCCAAGAGGTCCTGCAGGAGCTACTCCTGGAGCTGTGCCTACCTTACAGACACCAGGCTGGGAGAAGAAAAACAACTTCTGCTATCTTTATGGCACAAAAATATTCATTTGTAGTCTGTAGGAATGAAAGCTTTTTTCATTTCCATCTCAACATTACTGTCACTGCCAATGTTTTAATGTTCTGAACACTGCCTAGAAACAAAGACAGCTTCAGACTGTAAAATTTTAATGTTTACTCTATTTTGCCTCCTCTTTCTTTGCATGGAGGTTTTAGGTCCATCAGGCTGATGATTTTCAAGCTCTTCTATGCAATCAGAAGGAATTAAACTTTCTCTGTTTTTTTTTAACTAAGCTGCTGATTTCTCAGTAAGTATCATTCCAGAAGCTTGAATTTGAAGAAAGCTCTAATTGGTTGTGCTCTGGGACTAAATCCCAGAACCCCAGCATGGTGAGGGTTGGAAGGGACCTCTGGGGATCATCCAGTCCATCCCCTCCTGCTCCAGCAGGCTCACCCCCAGCAGCTTGCCCAGCATCACCTCCAGCTGCCTTGGGAATCTCTCCACACCAGGAGACTCCCCAAGCTCTCTGGGCAGCCTGGGCCAGGGCTCTGCACCCTCACACCAAACAAGTTTCTCCTCCTGTTCAGCTGGAAGCTCCTGGCTTCCAGTGTGTGCCCATTGCCCCTTGGCCTGAAGGGACAGTCCTTGCCCTCTCCAAACCCTGCCTCACTTGTCTACACAAGGTGAATGTCTCAGCCACACTGTGAGATAAACCGCAGAGGTCAAAGACGGGGAATGAGATTTAGCCACTAATGAACAACCTCTGTAATGAGCCAAACTTCACAGGAGCCTTAGCACATGGCTTGTGTGGACATGGGGTAATTGCACCTGACAGACTGCTGGGGCCAGGAGCTGTTGCAGCCCAGGCAGCTCCGGGAGGGTTTTGCAATGCCCAGGCACAGCAGCACATCCCTGGTGCTGCAGAGCTGCTCCCTGCTGGTCCTGATGTCCTGCAGCAAAGCACCAGCAGGTAAAGAGGTAGCAGCAGGGAAAGAGAGTCCTGATCCTCTGCCCAGTTCTGGGCAGAATGGATGCTCCACACTGAGCCAGGAGGTCTGTTTGCCACAGCACAGCTATAGCAGCTTTTCAGCACTTTAAAATCCACCTGCAGAACTTGTGTCACTTAAGACAAACACAAGTACTTCAGAGAGTATAACTCCTAAGCCATCATTTCCCCTGCCCTCTCATCACACAACCCCCTTCATCTCCTGTCCCTCACACACTTCAGCCACTGCCAGCCACTCCAGAGCCCAATCCTGTGTTTGCAGAGCAGATCCCTGCCACCAAACTGCATCTCCACAACAGCCCAAAGCTCCTGCCCAACAAAGAAAGCTTTCCCTTCTGTGGTCTTGATGTGTTCTGAGAGCTCACCCAGCAGTGCTGGAGCAGCTGCTGGGGCTGATGCATGCAGGCAGTGAGAGCTGGCACCCCGGTAGCCTTTGGCAGCCCCAGCTCCATGTACTGCACCCACCACTCCCCTGTGCTCCTCAGGTGCCACCCTCCTGTCCCTGTCCTGGCCAGGAGAGGCACTGCCAGGCAATGCTTGCCCCCACAGCCCTGGAGAAAGGAGCCATGAGGGCTCCTCAGCCTCCCAAGCATGAGCATGTGGCAACCACTGCTGCTTGCTCTGGGGTTGGAAGGTGCAAGCTCTGCTTTAAAAGCTTATTTGTGATGGTTTCACAAGTTCCTTACGGATCTTGGCAGAGAGAGGGACCTGTTGTGTGTGTAATTTAAAATAGTGCAAGCCTGGAAGGGAGACAGCATCACCTGCAATGCCAGGAGAACTAAAGACAGAAAGCACTTCTCCCCTAGCAAGCCTCTTCCAAGCCTACAGCTCTCCTAGGTGGCTGGATGCACACAGGATGGGTTCAGCAGTCCTCCTAAAAACCCAGAGAAGCCTCATGATCAACAACATTGTTAGTGTGTGTGAAAAGCCAAGCCCAGGACACTGAAGCCCATGAGAAGGCCACAAGGCACACAGCTGCATGGGGACTGCTGGTCCCTTCTCTCTCTGGGTGGGCATGCTGATTGTGGGTAACTAAAGCTGTGTGAAAGGATGGATCTGCTCCACTGAGGGAGTGAAAATGAACTCCCTGCCCTGAAACAGCAGAGAGCTGAAAGCCCTTCACAGCACAGCAGATTCTCCAGGAAGCATCTGCTATTACATTACTTCCACATCAAGAATAAGTGATAGATGGAGAAAGGAACATCTGGAGTGATGAGAGCAGAAGCTGGGGAAGGAGAAACAGCTTTTTGGGTGACACTGATGAGTTCCTTCTGAAAATTCAATTTCCTTAAATATGAAAAATTTCACTTTTCATGTTAGCCAAATAACCTTTTGGACTTGCAAAAAAAAAAAATAGCCATTGCCTCAAGAGGAAATCAGAAGCATTAATTAGAGAAAGTATCTGCTATGTGTTTAACTGATTGTTAACTCCTGGTAAGGGTCCTCCTCTCTAGAAATCCTTACACTGCTTCTAACAATCATTGCCTGAGAAGGCATCATGTTGGTGTGTCCCAGGAGGAGGTGCTGAGCTCAGCCTGCCCTGGACACCAGCACCAAGGCTGGGCCTGGCAAACTCTGCCTACGTGATCTCAGTGGCTTTGTGCAGGGCATGAGGGTGAAAAAGATCTAGTCCTGCTCTGGGGTGGAACAGAGCTAATGCTGCTCAGGGATTTGCCTTCCCAGCTCAGTCTCTTCCCAGTGCTGCAGCTCCCAGCATCTTCTCCCAGACTCTCTGCTGCCAGCAGGGACAACAGTGCCTGGGCAAGAGTTGCTGCCAAGGCTTGGGCTGCAGGAAGCCTCTGCCTTACACTTGCTCCTCTGCACCCCAAGGGCACTGCCCCAGCTTGTGCCCCACACTGGGCTGCAGCAAGGCACAGGTGCCACCTGTGGGGAGGAGGGGACAGCAGAGGGGACCCTGAACTCACCACCAAGGGATTCCAGCCCAGGGATGGCATCTTCAGGATAAAGCTGAGGCATCACCAGGGTCAAGACTCCTATTCACTGGTCAGTGTCCAAGAAGGACTCTGTCCTTCTGCCTCTGATCCTCATCCGTGTGTTCCTGAATCCAGTTCCAGACTCCAGCTCCTGAATCCAGTTCCCACCTGCTGCTGAGTCCAGTCTGGGACTTCCCCAGTGCTGCCACAGCATCAGTGGTGACAGGGATGTCATTGCCCTCAGGGCTTGGGTTCAATATTGGATTTGTAGGTTTTCTATATAATTCTTTCTATTGTTACTTATTTTCAGACTGGTTTAGTTTTCTTTCCCAACCCTCAGTCTCTCTCCCTTATTCTCTTTTCTCTTCCCTTTGGGAAGGTTCAGAGAGAGCCTCTGTCCCTCATCTGGTGGCCAGCTCTGCCCTGACCCTTGACACCATGCACTTGTGAGCTGCTCTCCTTGTTGGGCTGTTGTCAATACAATCCACCTGCTGAGGTGTGTAGCATTCCTGTCCTCTGACACTAACAAAGGGCACAGGGCATGAGGCACTAGAGCATCCTCCTGGGACAGCTTCCCTTCTGCTGCTTGACTAATACAAATATAGAAATAAAGATTTAAAGGTGTAAAGAAAAGCTGATTTTCCTATCATTGCCAAAACTTCAGCTGGCCTTTGGCATCGAGTCCAGCCAGAAACTCCTTGTCTAACACAGACTAATTGTTCTCAAGGCTTCAGACAGAGGATCTGTACTTGGAGCATCCTTTGTTTCTGTGGCATCTTGCCCTTGTGTGACTGCCACAGGAGGGAAGTCCCTGAAGGCTCAGTGCTGGAGACAGCACTCTGACACCCAGCCACAGAACTCTCTCCCAGGGCAGGGGGGGGAAACTGGGACAGCAAAGAAGGTGAAGACAGAGGTTGGAACAAGGAGATGAAAAGAAATGTGTGACTCAGAAACTCCAAACTAAGGTAACTGGAACAAGACAGAAAACTGGGAAGCTGAATATATCCAAAGGCTTACATGGACAGCTTAAAATCTTTGAATTTCAGGCTCAAATGACTCTTAGGGTTGAAGTTGTAGCATGCTTTGGCATCACACCTTGATGTAATAAGAAAGCCTGCCAGAAAGATGGGGACAGACTTTTTAGCAGGACCTGGTAGGACAGGATAAGAGGGGATGGGTTGAAACTATAACAGGAAGATTTGGACTAGAGAGAAGGGAGACACTGAGGGTGGTGAGAGCCTGGCCCAGGTTGCCTAGAGAGGTGGGAGATGTCCCATCCCTGGAACCATTCCAGCTCAGGTTGGTTGGGACTCTGAGGAACCTGCTCCAGGTGCAGATATCCCTGCTGACTGCAGAGGGGTTGGACTAGATCAACCTTGAAAGATCCCTTCCACCCCAAACCACTCTGTGACTCTATGCCCCTTTGAATGAAGCCAGTAAAAGCTTTCCTAACAGGATTCAAAGCAGAGGTAGCACATTCCCTACCAGCATTCCCTGATGGGTCTACCTTAGGATCCAGCACAATACATAAGCACAGTGACATTTTCCTCCACAAGGTCACCCTAACCCACTCACTGATATGTCTAGCACCCACTCGAGTGCCACCAGATGGTGCAATGGGAGTCAATCCTCTTTCCCAGTGCTGTTAACTCTGAAACCTACTGATGNAGAGAAAGAAGCAATCAATCCCATTTGTATTGTTTTTAACCCCATTTTTGTTGCCAGCCGCCTCTCTCCGCAGCTCAAACGCGGTCGAACCTCGGATGTGCCGCCCCCCGCCTATTCCCCGGGGAGAGCCGCCGGTAGACGGGCAGCCACCCCCGGGAACCGGTAAGTGTCTTCGGGAGGCTGCAAGGCTTNGGGGAAGATTCCGGGGGGAAGGGGGAGGGGGGATTGGGGGGGGGGGGGCCGTGAGGGTGATGTTGCAGCCTCTGTGAAGGAGGAAAGTTTGCGGTAACGAGCCGCGCATCCTTCACTTCCATCCCCGGTAAAGTTGGAGCCGGTAAGGAGGTTGTTCTGCCGGTGACCAGGAGCATCCCTCCGGGAATGATGGAGAAGGAGGGTGGTTGCGGTGTTGAGCATCCCGCGGGGGCTGCAGCATCGCTCTCCTGCCCTCCGGTTTGCTCTGCTCGGTGGGTTTGCTGGCAATCGGTGGGGTTTTTAGCGGGTACCTGGGTCGGGGCTCCGGGAAGGGGTGTGGGGATGGGGGAGAAGCGGGGCCGGTGCTGGCAGCGTGTGTCCCGTTCCTTCCCCCATGCCACCCCCCTCCCCACTCCAGCATGGATTTGCATGCGAATGGAAGCGTATCCCGGCAGATGTCTTGCCTCATCCATTCAGCCGGAGGAATGTGAAAAGACAAGGAGTCTTCAGTGTGACAATAGCCCTTAAGAAAACGGGATAAAGGCGCAGTGTGAGCGGGGGCTGGCCGGGCCCGGCGGCTCCGGTACCCTCCTCCCAGGGCCAGGCTGCCTGGGAGAGGAGCGGTGCGGAACGGCCACTCCGCACCTGGGGCACTGCGGCTCGCTGTGTGCCGGGGAGAGCTCCGAGGATGCTGCCGCAGCCTCCCTCCCTCCCCCCCCACTTACCACCTCTGCTCCCTTCTGCACCCGGAGATGGGGATGTGGGCAGGGGGTTTGTTTGCAAGTCAGTTGCCGTCAAGATGCGCGGAGCCCTGCGCGGGTGCGGAGCGGGACAAAGGGCGGGTGGCCCCGCTCGGGTCCCCTTTGTTGGGGCTGGAGGCTGTCAAAGGAGCTATTGAGTGGTGGGGATAACACCCCCCCAACCCCAGCCCCGCCTCGGACAACCTCTTTGAGAGGGGAGAGAGAGCGCTTTGTGTCAGCTCTGCCTCACCGGGAGGGACCAGCAGATGTTGGCCTGCTGCTCTCCTGCATCTTCCCCCAAGTTCTTTAGTGCTGGGTCGGTGAGTTTTTCCCACCAGGAGATACAAAGAAAAGTGATGGAGTCGAACCCCCAGTAGAAAATGATGCTGTCCAAAGGCAAGAGCTCAGGCACAGGATTGCTGAGCTGTGTGTCCTGGAGCTGTGTGCTACTTCCCCAAGTAAGGAATCTCCTCAGTAAAAACTAGTTTGTGAACCTTGAAGTCTTTTCTTCAAGGATCCCTATAAAAGGCACTTGGCATTTCCACACAATAAACCTTTTACAGAGACTTAATTCAGATGTACATGAGGTGATGACCCAAGTCACACACACTGCAGCAGTCCCAGCTGCTGCCTGAAGGGTCCTACCAAAGTACATCCCAAAGTTGGGATTTAAACGAATTCCAATTCAGACAGAGCAAGCCACAAAGCTTCCCAGATGGCCGAGCAGTGGAGGGGGTGGGATCTGTCCTGTCCCATCAGACCATGGCTCACTCTCGCCCTGGGCACCCTGTCTTGCACACTGGGTCACACTAGGGCCCAAAAAGAGTCAAAGTGGGGCTCTGCAAGAGCTAAACTTCTGCCTGAGAGTTAAAAAGTTATCTGACTAAAGCTGTGTGTAGTCCCTATAAGTTTCTGTATCCCAGGAGGCATTCTAGACTTCACCAGACCAGTTGCTGTGATGACTAGAAAGTATTTTCCTTTACATAGAGCAGACACAAATAATCCTGACTATTAAATAGGGTTTGGTATCAAGTTGTACAGTTCATAAAAGGATAAAAACTTTTCAGTGTTAACTATGAAGAGAGCTATTTAATTGACATGAGTAACTGAGCACATCCATACTCAGGCTGCAGAAAGGAACTTGTGTTCCCTCTGCTGTCCCAGGGCTCGCAGAACAGTGTAGGCACACTGTTCCAGTGGGGAAGCTGGGAAGCCCTGCTGGAAAACCACTCCTGGGTGTGCTCAGTTCTAGCTGGTGGAGAAAATGCCAGCCTTTACATGAGGGCTAGTTAAAGCTCTCCTCATCCTACCCCAAATGAGCAGTGAGGAGCCCTTGGGGTGCAGGGGAGCCCCACGTGCTGCTGGGCTGAGAGCCCACACCAAGGTAGGGTATACTGCAGCCTTTTGTCTGCCTTGGATCTGGCTATGGTGGCACTGCAGGAGCCAGGGAAAACTTTTGCTCCTTGTTGTGCTGTGTCCCTGCTGCAGCTGTCTGTCGGCAGGCTGCTGCTGCTGCTGTCCAGGTGGGTGGCACCCAGCAGCTCCTGCTGGGATTTTGGAGGGATGCTTGCAGCCCCAGTCAGGTGTCAGTGGGACTGAAGAACACCTTCTGAGAAGGTGATGGTGTCACATCACTGAGGGTGTGGAGTTTGTTGTTAGGGATGAAATAAACTCCCAAATTCTCTTAGTAATTTTAATTGTTTCATTTGGTTTTGGTTTTAAATTCCTCGTATGAATTGTTGTGGAGCTTTTAGTTCTGTTAATAGTATCAGTGAGTAAAACCAGCTTCTTTTCACTCTGCTTAGCTGGGTTAGCATCACAGAATCATTAAGGTTAGAAGAGACCTCCGAGAACATCAAGTCCAACCACACCTATACCATACCACTGAAAGAGCTATGGCACATTATTTCTGCCTCTTTTGGAACTGCTCCTTCCCCAGACCTTGGAGCATGCCTGGTCAGGCTTTGTGTTAGGCTCAGATCAGGCATCCAAAAATGACAAAACCAAAGGAAACAAAGTTAAGTGATGTTCATAGAAGAGCACTGGTGGTTAACAGCATTTCTGTTCTATTTTTTCAACCAGCAAAGTAGCAGAATGCTGAAAACCTTCCCTGAAGAGCCAAACACATTCAGAAAGACAAAAATCACTTTCTTTTTCCTGCCCCTTTTAACTAGGGAGGTGACTGTTCTTTGAAGCGCTGATTAATATAAATGAGTTGTAATTTTCTGACCAAGCCATCCCAGTTCACATAGATTATTCCATTGGCAGACATGTGGTCCCCACAGCTGTCCCCTCATTTGTGTATGAAATGGAAACACTGGTGGCATTTGGAGGTTTCCATAGTTACATGAACAATACACGTGTGAGCCTTCATCCTGCCAAGCTCCAGGTTTTTTTTCCTCCTGGCAGACATTTTGTAGACACAGGACTGGAGAAAATCGATGTAAAGTTTTTTTGGAAGCACATAAATCCCTTTTTTCTCCTCTTCTCCCTTCTTTATATAATGCTAATTGGCAGGGAACCTGCATTTCAGCCTCAGGACAGCTGATTTTTGCATCTTCTCCCAGTTGGAAATTGCCATCATGAGCAATGATTCCCAGGAATCATGAATTCCAGGCTCCAGTCACAAGTAGTTAAGTAATAAGCAGGATCAGGCCTTTAATGCTATGGCAAATGCAGCACTATGAGGTCTGCACAAAACACAACTTCTGAGTTTGAAATAGTTTTCTCCTAGTTGTGCTAGGTTAGCAATACCTGTTGGGTTCCTTGGGGAGCAGAGAAGCAGGAAGGGAAAAGCCCCAACAAGCCCTAATGAGGCCATATCTGGAGTGCTGGGGCCAGTTCTGGGCTCAACAGCTCAAGAGAGACAAGGAACTGCTGCAGAGAGTCCAGCAGAGGCTAGGGAAATGCTGAGGGCACTGGAGCAGCTCTGGCAGGAGGAGGAAAGGCTGAGAGCCCTGGGGCTGCTGAGGCTGGAGCAGAGCAGAGCCAGAGGGGAGCTGCTCCATGCTGAGCAAGAGCTGAAGGGTGCAGGGGGCAAGAGGCTGGGGCCACACTCTGCTCAGGGGTGCCCAGGGCCAGGCCAAGGGGCAATGGGCACACACTGGAAGCCAGGAGCTTCCAGCTGAGCAGGAGGAGAAACTTGTTTGGTGTGAGGGTGCAGAGCCCTGGCCCAGGCTGCCCAGAGAGCTTGGGGAGTCTCCTGGTGTGCAGAGATTCCCAAGGCAGCTGGAGGTGATGCTGGGGGTGAGCCTGCTGGAGCAGGGGGGTTGGACTGGATGATCCCCAGAGGTCCCTTCCAACCCTCCCCATGCTGGATTCTGGGCTCTGCAGAAACCCCAGAAAGCACACCACCAGATATTCCAATGGAAAGAAAGATTAGCAAGAGCAAAGAAAATCTTGGAGCTGGCTTACGAACTGAGTTTGTTGGTATGTCATAAAACTAGTAAATATCAGCATTTCTCTAAGAGTCAGAGGCTCAAATCCTGCAAGGAGAAATCAAAGCACTACTTTAATAAGCAACAATCTATTGAGGATGTGCTTGAGTTAGCCAATGATTTTTCCAGTCTCATTCTTTTTCTGTAGCTGAATAATTAAGTCTTCCACTAATGGACTTGCTAAGGTCAGGAAGAGAACATGCTTCTGTACAGCTTTAAGAGGTCCCCAGATTCAAGTTCTTCTAAACTACATTCTGCTACTCATTGCTGCTTAAACCCTGCAATTTGATTCAAATTTTGTTTTGCTATTTAGATGTCATCTTTTCTTTTTCTACCTATGGCACTGAGGGAAAATACTGGATTGGCCTATTTTGGCTTGGCCTAATTCCCCTCCTCTTGAAGACAGCAGAAGCCTTTGGCATCAGTGGAGGGAAAATCAGTCTCTGTTGTTAAATTCTACTGCAAAATGTTTCTTATAACTTCACCTTGTAATTCATAAGATCTAGAGCTGGTGATAGGAGCCAGCATTCTCCTGACTTTTCAGCTGGCTGAATTCTCCTCCAAAAAATGAGAGCTGCTTTTTACCTGGAGCACAGTTGCTAAAGATCAAGTGTTTGAGATGGATTGAATCCTTACTGCTTTTTTTCTTTTTAACTTCAAGAATGACAGGGCACAGTGACTGTAAGGAACAGCCCTGAAATATTTAACAGGATGCTGTATCCAGAATGCACACAAGTTATCCAAGTGCCACAGAAAACCAGCTCCTGCCCTTGTTTTACTGGCTACAGTGGGCTTGCTACATAACTCTTCTGAGGTGCTGCCCTTGACTCTGTGGCAGTTATTTCCACAGGCTGATGTGGTCCATTTAGCACCAGAGGTAACAATTGCTTCAGGGTTTTGTTTAGAGACTGTCAACATTTTCTTTCCAGGTATTCAGTTAAACAGATTGGTGACTGCAGCCATTTATGCATCTCTCAGCTTTGCTCAGAGCAGGAGACCCAACTGCTTCTGGAAGCAAGGTTCTTTGGCAGGATCTGTCTGGCTGATGCCACTGAGGAGCAGCCCCTCATGTGCAGCCAGCAATGTCCTGCACAGCAGGGGTGGGCATCCTTCTGGTGGCTTGTGCAGACAAGGCTCTGCTCAAGAAGGGAAGAGCAAAACCTCAGGCAAGTGTCAGGGTGGTGCTCTTGATGCCACCATGCTCCAGGAGCAGGATTAGAGCAGGATCTACCCACCAGAAACCCTGGGTTTCTCCTCCATACTGGAGTCTGATACCTAGTACTCCCCAACACCTGCTTTTATTTGGTCCATAACTACTTTTGTCCAGTTACTGTAACTTGAGACATCAAGCAAAATGCATCCTTTGGAGTTTCTGTATGCATCAGCTGGGTTCACAGCTCTGGGACCTCTGCTCCCAGGAGATGCTCAGCTCTCCTCTTTGCCTGTGGTGCCAATGACTTGCTCCACTCAGAGCAAGCCTAGGTATTCTGTAGTCTTTCAGGGGCTGGTCAGCAATGTGGTGAAGAATCAGACTAAGTAACTTCTAAGAAACACATAAAAGTTACTCAGAGAGAAGTATTTTGTCCAAAATTTGGTAGAATGGCTTTTTTAAGGTTTTTAGAGAAGATCAGTCAAAGCCAGGATTGTACTTTTTACACTTTGAAAGTGTTTATCATTGATATCATGGATCCTACATTTTCTCTTCTTTCATGAATTATGATTTATTTGATTAAGCAGGTCCAAAAATAGCCAGTGAGTGTACACCTTGGTAATGTGCTGCATCTCATTCCTGGGATGCAGATGAGCTACTGATTGGCCTTGCTCAATTTCTAAATTACACATGATCCATCACTCTAACAGACAGAGAGTAAATATTGATAGCTCCAGAGATCCACCACTCACAACAGACTTGTAAATGCAGGGCAAACCCAACTGATTTTACCCAGAGGTAAACAACTAAGTTGCAAGAAGAAAAGTTTGTAAACAGCTGCTTAAAAACAGAGGTTTTTACATGGTTTCATTGCACAATAAAACACTGAGTAAAAGCAGAGAAGTGCTCTTCATAAATCCATTGGCAAATATGTTTTCCTTTCTCTTTCTGCCCCTTTAAGTGAAAAAAGCCTAGTATGTACAAATTAAACACTCCTGTGCCTGACTGAGTCACCTTAATTAGGTAAAGACTTGATCTATAAAGCATCAATAACTTAAATTCTTTGAGAGAAACACCTTCTCCCAGGTTTTTTCTGCAATAGGCAGCAGTTTCAGTCCCTCTCTATCTTGCAAGCACTGATAAAATAAACCCATCTGTGGAAAAAGTGCTGACTTGCCCATGAGAAGACTGAGGACTGGAGCTAAAGGAGCAATTCATAGATCTATTCTTAAACATACAAATCCATTCAATATGATGTATTTTCTCTCAGTTTTATCACTTCATGAACATCTCAAAGCAAGGCTGTGATCTGCTTTCTGCATGAATCAAAGCTACTTTCAAGAGTTTTGGTGATAAATAGCTCAATCCAGGCTATAACATCTGCCCTCCCTCTCCTGATGGCATGGAAGGTGATCTGCTCTGTGGCCAAAGCTTTAGCAGCTTGGCAATGAAAGAGTGATGATAATGATTATAATGATAATAATAATGATGATAAAACACATCCTCCCTAAAGCATGGGTTTCCTCACTATGGTGTGATGGCACCTGGCTTAGCAGTTGTGAATGGAAGGAGGAGGTCTTCAGAAACACAAAACCCTTCCAGTGAAGCCCATTAAGAAGTGGAGAAAGTTGTGCAAAGGGGCAGGGGAGGGTCAGGTCCTGCAGCTATCTCACTGGAGAGAAAAGGACTTTTTCCTTAGCTCAGAGCAGTACCAAAAAGAATCTGTAGCCACTTAATGGAATTACTTCTCTTCCCATCTCCACTTGGTTGAGTTCCAAAGCTTTGTCCTGGTGCTAACAGCCTTTCTATCAGATCTCAGCACCTCCCAGGATAAATCCATTTCTTTTGTTATTGGGGTGAGCAGTGAGGTGTCTGTAGCAGTTAATTCAAGATATGGTTTTATTAGCATTTATATGTAAATAGAACTCAGAGAATTTGATCGTGCAAGCATATGACTCCTAGAAAAGAGAAAATCAATAAAGTCTATTTTATTCTCAGGGCTGTAAGCACACCACATGTACAAACTGCACAGATATAGATGTAGGCTAACAGTAAAATACAGTTTGATGCTTAATCACTAACAATTGAACATTAACACATAGCAGAGCCTCAGGAAAGGGAATTATCAAAGCAGAGTGTAACAAGGATCAGAGAAAGAACTCCCTTTTTTTCTTGTTTGAAGACAAACAATTGAAGCTCTAGGGGGTTAGCTTCTTCCCTATACATACCCACAGATCCAGCCATATGATTTTTTAACTCCAAGTCTTATCCCTTTCCTGCAGCCAGGCTATGATGTTGATTTTATAAACACCTCCTGAGACACTGACTCACTCCAGGTTTGGTTTATTGGCTACCACTTGTAGCACAGGATTTTCTGGCATCCTTTCTGCTAGTAACAACTACATCCCCACTGAGGTCTTTCCCAACTGTGGGGGATCCTGAGTGACTCACAAAACTGGAGTTTGATCTAGAACTGTGTGGGAAGCAAAATAATCACACTGCCAGAAAGCCACTCAGCAAAAAGAGAGGAAGAGGATTTTCTGGTGCTTGGTCAAAAATCCTGTGGAGTTCTGGCATCCATGTTTCTCATGGTTAAGAATAGTTCTCCTAGGCTCCCTATTTCATTAGTATTATTAATATTTCACTTCCACAAGCCAGAGTAGTCAAAAAGGAAATTCTACTCCAAGTCCCAACCCAAGCTCTTAATGCTCTTGTTCCTCTTTTAGAGCTACTTCTTTTTTGGTTCATTTTTCGTATCAATTGCACTGATTTTGATAGGTAGTAAGAAGCAGAGAGTGAGTTGTTGTAGTAAGAAGAGCTGGTGAGGTAGGTGCCACTATAAGATATTGAGAGCCTTCCCTGTGGGTCTCAGATCCCAAGTATGCCAAGACTCAATCCCTTTTCTGCTCTTTAGCTATGGGCAGAAGATGCAGCAGGATTTCTCTGCTCTTGGTCCTCTTTCACTCTTCAGCCAGCAGATGCACTAAGTGCAAAGAAATCATTGGAACAGGTCTTCCAAAATTAGTTATGCTCTGTAAATTTTAGACACTGGCCAAGCTCAAACCAATTAGGTTTAAGTTGTGCTTTACTCTGAAGATCTCCAGGAGGCTCTGAATGCCTTACAGCATGAAGGACTGGAGATGGAAGTGTTACCCTAGTGGTTTGTCCTCCATCAGCTGCAGGTCCCTGTCCTATGTCTCAGTGCCAGGAAGGTCTCATGCAAGTGGCTTTTGACCTGACAGTGGAAATTCCTGGGCTGGCTGTCAGGAAAGCTGAGCTAGTCAAAGGATTTTCTCTGCTAATTCCCTGGAATGAGGAGAACCATCACACACGATTCTTCTCCAAATGAAATCCAAGCTTTACTTCTGCCTTCACATGGAGCAGAGGCAGAGCCTCTGGAGCAGGGCATGAAAACATGGGCAAGCAAAGAAGAGCCCATATTGTCCCCAGATGGATCTAGCCTAGGAGAACACACACAGTAAGAAAGCAGACAATAAGTTGGGTTTCTCCTGTAAGAATATCACTGCTGTACAAACAGACCTTGCCTTTTGGGTTTCCAAGGCTTTCAGATGGTTTGAGGAGGGAAGAAAAAACCAAACAGACTACATAATTTGGCCACCCACTGCTCAGCAAGCACTTCTTATTCCTGATGTTTCTAATAGGACTTGTTGCTGGTAATTTAGAGGAGATTTGCAGAGAGCTGACAGAAGCTGGGATGCAGTTGCATGGTTGATGGGGTGGGCATCAAGAGACAGGAGCTGTGCTCTGCAGGGTGGCCAGCCCCTTGTGCTCCAGCTCAGGGAATGGAAGAACAGAGCTTTTCTCTCTCCTGCACATTTCCTTCAATATTTTAATGAAAAACACTCTATCAGATGCAAGTCTGAAGAATAAACTCCAATGAATTACCAACTTCAAAGATTTAATATGCTGTTTCTGCAGTGCCAGGCATTATCAACAGGATGCTCTTTGCCTTTTTTCTCTGGAGATAAGGTTAGGATTGTTCCAAAGAACACTGATAGAGCATGCTAAGGTTGGCCTGAAATACAGCACATCACCTCACCACAGCTTTCCCTCCAATTAAACACTGACTTATTTGGATAGAACGTGTGCACAGACAAGAAGAAAAAATAGACATTATTTATAGGGGAAAAAAACCCAAAACCTGATATATTCTAAATCCCTGAGGCTGTGTTTTGAAGCTTTATACCATTATTACGTGTCCTATAGGCTCTTGCTTTTGTCTCAGCTTTTAATAACAAGATCCCATGTTCAGACTCTGGGATGCTCACTGACATCATTTTCAGCTTGACATTTCTGGATTTTACACCTTTCAGGCCTGTAAATAGCTTAATAAACCTCAATATCATGCTGACTATCAGGCAAGATTCCTCAGTATTCTTCCAAATAGATAGGACTGCACTTGTAAATGGGATTCCTGGGAAAGGAGCTCTGTAGGTTAGCTGTAAATATCCTGGTTAGCCTCTTCCTTGGGAGGTACAAGGTCACTGCTGCTTTTGACTGGACTAAGCCCTGATTTTAGTAAGACAACACTTCAGAGCAGGTTGTGTGTGCTTCCTTGTGTGATTTAGTGGGTACACCTACAGATTCATGTAGCAGCAGCACCAAAATGCCTCTCCATGTCCTAAAGCACTCTCAGAAGTTCTTCACCTGTGCTGTGGCCCCTACAGCTCCCTTCTTCTCTACAGGAAACAGGTGGATGTAGAACTGCAACCACCCTAGGGAAGCTCATAGCAAGGCAAGGCACTTTTTCTCTCCAACAGACACACAATACACTTTCCTTATCTTGTCAAACTACCTTAACTTGACTGTAATGGACTCAAGCTGAGCTCATTATGGGCCACTTCATCTCCAGTGTTCCTTCTAGCATAGTTCCTTCCCCTCTAGTTCCTTCTTCAGGCTAAATCACTGCCAGACCAACCAAGCTGAGCCCTTCCAGTGCCCCCTTCTCCAAACAGGCTCTTCCTTTCCCAGCCTATGGAGTAACATTTGTACTGATCCCAACCTGAACTCTGTTTCCTTGATCACCATGTTCTAGCTGAAGCTTCACCAGTTCTCACGTCCTGGTACTAAGAGGCAGTGCAGGATGCTCCAGATCTCTGCCCAGGGGCTGCTGGGCTGTCTGAAATGCATTTTCCTAATGAGCCACCTGAATCTAGGATGCAGCAGCCCAGGATAAGTTGTCCTGAAGTGCCTGATCAGATGGAGGGGGGGGAGATGGTGTCTCTGTGGCAGCAGTTTCACAAGTGGTGAGGATGGAGAAACAGGACAGCTGCAGGACCTCAGCACCACTGACAAGTCTCCAGAGGCCTAGCTGCATTACTTAGCCTTGATAGCTGAAAATGCCTCTGTGGAGAGCTGGGTAGCTACTGCAGATCAGCCTCTGCTGCTGCCTCACAGCAAGTACTAAATAAATTGCTTGTCTTAGCCCCAGGTAATTTTCTTCATGTTTCTGATCTCTCCAACTTTTACCTAGGCACATTTAGTACATGTGGCTGCCAACCAAAATCTGGCAGGATGCTACTTGCAGTAGAAAAGAAAGTTTGCAAGAGTGAACCACTTAACTGGGGAGAGAGAAGAGCATCTCTGGCAGGAAGAGGAAAGGCTGAGAGCCCTGGGGCTGCTGAGGCTGGAGCAGAGCAGAGCCAGAGGGGAGCTGCTCCATGTTGAGCAAGAGCTGAAGGGTGCAGGGGGAAAGAGGCTGGGACCACACTCTGCTCAGGGGTGCCCAGGGATAGGGCAATGGGCACAAACATTGTGTTTTCTTCCCTCAGACACTAAATATCACAGAGGTGTCTGGGACCAGTTCTGCCAGCACAGCAAAACTGGCAAGCTGAGACACTCAGGGGCCAAGGAATAGCTGTGGGTGACCTCTCCGAGCTGGCAGCTGCTTCTTAGAGACAGGAGAGCCAAGAGATGGTCAAGCAGATCATACACAGATAGAAAATGGCAGAACAAAGGCAGCTATTGCTATTTAGTTGTAGAAAAGACTGCAGAGCACCTTCTCACTGCTAACAGCTCCCCTCTAGTTTCTCTCAGAGCCATGGGGGGGGTTCAGAGCTCAAGCAGCACCTGAAGCACAAGCCCCTGACTTGGCCTCTGGGCTGCCACTGCCAGAGGCACAGCACTAACTGGAGTAGGGCACGTGGAGCTGAGCAGAATTTACTCTCTGATTACACTGGATTTTCATTGCTGGCTTCATCCCAGCTGCCCTGGGCAGGGGCAGATTGGAGACAGTAATGTGCAGGTCATTTCTAAAGAATACTCTCCTGTTAGAGAAAATTAAATCCATTTGCAGTAGGAAAGAGCTAGAGAAGAGCAAGTGGCACTAGTGACTTGTAAAATCATTTGTCTACAGTGATCATAAAGCCAGCACTCCATTCAATAAACCCAGAAATACCTTTTGACCAAGGAGGAACAATAAATGTAATGTGCAAGTGAGAGGATATAAATATTCACCATTGGAAGTATCCAATCTGATTGTTTTTCAACATCTAGATGTGCTCCAACATGTTTTAAAGGAAGCTTTAAAGTCTTTTCTGGAGCAGTTTCATTCTGAAAGCATTACCTGATTCCTGTAACTACATCAGAGCTAAATCACTACTAAAACATCATTGAGGCCCACAGCTTTATGAGGCTTGGACTTGCTTCTCTTTAGCTACTTAGAAGAGAGTGAGTGAGGCAAGGCAGTGAAGCTGGCCTGGAGTCATCACCCCGCAGGAGGGAACAGCCACATGTGATGGAGCTCAGAGCACTCCAGTACCTGTCCACAACTGTTGCCTCAGCACCTCCATTATTAACTGCCTAATGCTGTCATTAGAAAAAGATGGAATTAAATCAATTAAACTTGGGATATCATCAATACTCCTAGAGCTGTCTAGTTTGGGTCAGTCCATGTGGATTGTTATTGAGAAGCATCCAGTAGAGTCAGTGTAACTCAGTTTGTGCCTTCACTCTCTGAACCGTAACAAAGCCATTACGATTTACTTTTATTAATGCAGCTAATATCTAATTCAATTTTTTCCCTCAGCTGAAAGTTATTGGAGTTATTTGCTTGTTCTGCATCTGCTTTCCCCCTCCAGCATAGTCTTTTCCTCTCAGTCAAGGTCTCAGCTACCAAAGAGAAAATCCACCCCAGCAGGGTGAATGCTTTCTGGCTAACACTCCTGGTGCCTTCCTCCAGAACCCTACCCCTGAACAAAGAACAGCATGCCAAAATAACAGTGCTAGTTGGTGTGTTCTCTCCTTAGAGCTCTGTATCATCACCTGCCATGAGATACTGGCATTTCATTATTTAATATGCTATTAAATATGTAAAACTACTGTATCAATGGCATTCTCACCACTCTCTGGGTTACTACTACTACTCTTTAAAGTCCCACAACACAGCAGATTTTTCTGAGGTCGAGTGGACACTTTGGGATTAAATTAAACAAACCCTTGCAAGAATAACTGCAGGCTAAAAAGATATAAATGGTGTGGTTTACACAGTAATTTGGAATGATGGGAAACAATGCAGTACAAACAGCTCAAAAAAGGACAGGCCATTCATTTCATCAATTCACTGCTATTGTTTGGGGCTTAGCTGGATTAAATCTAAACTCTTATCTGGAACTGATTTGATTAACTGGGATGAATTCTGGTAATGTTCATCTGCATTTAGGCTTGAGGATTATAAACCAGCATCTTGCTGAGCCTGAATTCCTCCCACCTGAGATAGGAGCCCTGGGGCACCCTGAGTGTCACCAGGCTTAGGGCTGAACCCTCCTCTGAGACAGAGCTGTGCTCACAAGTGTATCCTTTACCCTGGAAAGTTTTACTCTGCTGTAAAACACCTGAGTTTTCTCATGTAAATCCCAAGCAGGAGGGTTCCAAATCCTATATAACTTTACTACACCAGATCAGGATTTTTATAAGAGAGATGAATGTTAAAATAATGATTATTTTCAGCTATTTTTCTTCAAAGGATGAGAAATTAGATGATGGATGAACTATCTATGAGATAAGCATGACATATACTCTAATCTCTTTCCAGGAACATCTTCAGACACTGATTTGCAGCAGATTCTGGAACACAGAGGAGCAGCTGAGAGTCTTCAGACCATTTCTTGTCTTCTCTAAACTACAAAAATCATCTTTCACCTTCTGGATGTCCAAGCCTTTCACCTTAAACTTTAAGCTTTACATTTGCTGCCTGGTACCAGCTTGCCCTCTCAGTCTGTTGGTGTTCTGAGGAGCTGGGGAGCTGAACTCACTAGCTGACCAGCATGGCAAAGGGTAGAGTTGTTTTAACTGTTTGCCAGTTGCTGCTAGAGCTGTTAATGACTTCATTAACTGAGTCTTCCATACAGAGCAATGAATGTCCACAGCTTTGTGTGTGTGAAATCAGGCCCTGGTTTACACCCCAGTCCACCTACAGGGAAGCCACCACAGTTGACTGCAATGACCTTCGGTTAACAAAGATCCCCAGCAACCTCTCCAGTGACACTCAAGTCCTCCTCCTACAGAGCAACAACATTGCAAAGACCACAGATGAACTCCAGCAGCTCTTTAATTTAACAGAATTGGATTTCTCACAAAATAACTTCACAAGTATTAAAGATGTGGGGCTCTCAAATCTCACCCAGCTAACTACATTGCACCTGGAGGAAAACCAGATAACAGAGATGACTGACTACTGCTTGCAAGACCTTTGCAATCTTCAGGAGCTCTATATAAATCACAACCAGATCAGCAGCATTTCTGCTAATGCATTCTCTGGCCTGAAGAACCTTTTGAGATTGCATCTCAACTCCAACAAATTAAAGGTTATCGACAGCCGTTGGTTTGATTCTACTCCTAACTTGGAGATTCTCATGATTGGAGAAAACCCAGTGATTGGAATACTAGATATGAATTTCAAACCACTGTCAAATTTAAGGAGTCTAGTTCTGGCAGGTATGTATCTCACAGACATCCCTGGCAATGCCTTGGTAGGCTTGGATAGTCTGGAAAGTCTTTCCTTCTATGACAACAAATTGGTAAAAGTTCCTCAGCTGGCACTTGAGAAAGTTCCAAACCTCAAATTCCTGGATCTCAACAAAAACCCAATTCATAAAATTCAAGAAGGTGATTTTAAAAACATGCTGAGGCTGAAAGAGCTTGGAATCAACAACATGGGGGAACTCGTGTCCGTGGATAGGTATGCACTGGACAACCTGCCTGAACTGACAAAGCTGGAAGCCACCAACAACCCAAAGCTCTCTTATATCCATCGTTTGGCATTCCGCAACGTTCCTGCCCTGGAGAGCTTGATGCTGAACAACAATGCCTTGAATGCAGTCTACCAAAAGACAGTGGAGTCGCTTCCCAACCTGCGCGAGATCAGCATCCACAGCAACCCGCTCAGGTGCGACTGCGTCATCCACTGGATCAACTCCAACAAGACCAACATCCGCTTCATGGAACCTCTGTCCATGTTCTGTGCCATGCCTCCGGAGTACAGAGGGCAGCAGGTGAAGGAGGTGGTAATACAGGATTCCAATGAGCAATGTCTTCCAATGATCTCTCACGAGACCTTTCCCAACCACTTGAACTTGGACATCGGCATGACGGTGTTCTTAGATTGCAGGGCCATGGCAGAACCCGAGCCAGAAATTTACTGGGTCACCCCTCTGGGAAACAAAGTGACTGTTGAAAGTCTCTCTGATAAATACAAGCTGAGCAATGAAGGCACCTTGGAAATCTCCAACATCCAGGTGGAAGACTCTGGGAGATACACCTGCGTCGCTCAAAACGTCGAAGGGGCTGACACAAGGGTGGCTACCATCCGGGTGAACGGAACCCTCCTGGATGGCACCCAGGTCCTCAAAATCTATGTTAAGCAAGCTGAGTCCCATTCCATCCTAGTCTCTTGGAAAGTTAACTCCAACGTCATGACTTCCAATTTAAAATGGTCCTCAGCCACCATGAAGATTGACAATCCTCACATCACCTACACTGCTCGGGTCCCTGTGGATGTCCATGAATACAACCTCACCCATTTACAACCCTCCACAGACTATGAAGTGTGTCTCACAGTGTCAAACATCCACCAGCAGACCCAGAAGTCCTGTGTCAATGTCACCACAAAGACTGCTGCCTTCGCCCTCGACATCTCTGACCAGGAGACCAGCACTGCCCTGGCGGCAGTGATGGGATCCATGTTTGCCCTCATCAGCCTCGCCTCCCTCTCCGTTTATGTTGCAAAAAGGTTTAAGAGGAAAAACTACCACCACTCCTTGAAAAAATATATGCAAAAGACCTCTTCCATCCCCCTGAACGAGCTCTACCCTCCACTTATCAACCTCTGGGAAGGTGACAGTGAAAAAGACAAGGAGGGCTCTGCAGAGAACAAGCCAAGCCAAGTCGACACATCCAGAAGCTATTACATGTGGTAACTCAGAGGATATTTTTGCTTCTGGTAGTAAGGAGCACAAAGACTTTTTTTTTTTTGCTTTATTCTGCAAAAAAAACCCAACAAAAACAAACAAAAAAAAACCAACAAAACAAACAAAAGCCCAAGAAGTTGAAGACTTTTGTATTTTGGACTTTGCTAGTTTGTGGCAGAGCAGTGAGGACAGGTGGAGATGCCAGAGGTTTTTAGTATAGCGTATCGCCATGGGTTGACACAAATGGCAGCTTCACCTAGCTTCCAACTCTCAGTTTCTTTCTTTTATTTGTTATTTTTTATTATTATTATTTTTTAGTTCTTGTGCTAAACTTAATGCTGTTCTAACTCCAGTGCTGCAGAAGGAACGGGAGGTTGGTGGGCTCAGGCTGGGATGCAGCAGCAGGAGCACAGCCCCTGCTCCCAGAGCCATCTGGCAGAGCTAAGCCAAGGGTTTGCCAAGGACTCCCCTCCAAGGACTGAGAGGAGGAGACCTCGACTGCTGGTAGTTGACTGTCCTGTAATGTTGTATCAACTGATCTGAAAGGGTTTGACTTGGAACAAGGAGGGTTGGGTTGGGTTTTATTCTTGTAGTAGCTGGAAAGGCTTAGGTCAAGCTAACAGGCAATAGAAATACCTACATCCAGGGTTTTTTTTTAATGTAACAGACTAAATGTTAATTGTTCTCTTATTCTTTTTTCTTATCTTTAGTAGACACTTTTGGAAGATTATCCTAGAGTTTGGTTGTGTTTTAAATCACCAGCACATGGTGTTTCCTGAAGGCAGAGCTATAAGAAATTTAGTTTGGTTCTGATTTATTTCTATTTTAGAAGTCACAATGCTGTATTTGGTTTAGATGGCACTAGTTTGACTGGTGATCATGTTTTGACATAAAATATATCCAAAAAAAGTTATATACAAATATTGTGGGGCTTTTTCTTGCTGGAATTGCATTTCAACTAAGTTCCCTTGGTTTTTTGTTTGTATGCACTGATTTTAATAGCAGTGGTTCCTGTGCACTAGATGCAAAATAATTTAACCCTAAAAATGTCTCAGTATGGGTTTTGGGCTGGAAGTCTCATGCAGAATCAAAACTGTTTGGCATAAGGTACACAGCAAAAAAAATACTCAAGAGTGTGTAACAAAACAGTTTCCTTTCTGGATACTTTTTCTGTTTATGTTCTGAGCTAAGATCTAACTGAAGCTGACATTTAGCTGTCATCACCATCAGTCAGGACACAAAAACCAACTCAGTGCAACCAAACTGAAATAAACCAGTTGAATCTTGGCATAGACAAAAGGAAACTGAATTGGATTAATATTCCTTCAAAAGCAGACATCGAGACAGCTAAAATTAACAGTGTCATGTGTCAGGCCAAGACTGAACTGTGCTTCCTGTCAAACTTACACTTAAGCAACATACAAAGTATTCTGCTGAATTCCTCCCACAGCAGTGGTGTCCCCATGTGTGCACTGGGTGTAATATAAACATATCCTGGACAGCTGAACCTACAAAGGTACAAAGGCTTTGCACCTGGTCTTTTCTGAATGCCTGGAGGTCCTCCAGAAGGAGCTGGGTCCCAGCAGGGTGGGTTTCTGCTGAGGTCCATGGTGACACTTACCCTAGGTACCTAACCAGCAAGCACAGGATTTTCTACTCTTTATGAGCATTTTCTCAACTTTTGCAATGTTTTTTTACATACCAAATATGTTCTTGGTAAGTAAAAGTGAATTCTTACCTTAATGGGTGTGCCTAGGGTTTGGTCTTCTTTGCAGTTTTTAACTCACTAGCATCTCAAACATATCAAAGACTTTCCTCCAAATTTACCAATAGCTTCAAACTGATCTTTCCCCTTCAGCCAATGTCTAAAAGTGACCAAATTACCAGCAGAGTCTCACTAAGAAGCTGTTCTGCTGCAAACACTTCACTATATCCCTTGGACTCATGCCTTGTGGAGCTTCTATCTCAACAGGAAGCTGAGTGAAGCTCTTAATTATGCATTTAAATCATATATTGATGAGATCTCATACATGTTTTTAATCATGTGACAATTAGATGTTGGGATTAGGCAGGTGTCTTTTGATCATGGTGGAAGCATTTATTTGTCACCTTCTCCTGTATTTAATGTCAATGGAAAATTTCCTCTTGGCTTCTTCTCCAGAGCAATAATTATCATCAGGTCTATATGCCATTCTAACCTTAAAACTGCCTCTATTCTTAGAGCAGGCATGGTGAATTAAAACACAGATCTCTTCTGCAGTGAAGATTAACTCTACTTTCCAGAGAGAAAAGGACACAGAGGACAAGGCTGACAGCAAAATTATGGCTTCCCACTTGCATGACATCATAGAATTGTCCTTAGGAAATAATTAATTGAACAGGTAGCAGATGTTGTGGAGCAAAGCCCTTTTCCATCACCTCCCTGGCTTCCTGTAGCACTTGCACAGCTCCACCATAAATAATGAAGATTAGGCAAAGCCCATGGTGCTCTACCTGAGCCTCCTCTCAGACCTGTGGAACAACACATCACTTAGGGTCCAAGGTGTTGCTTCATCAGTCACTGTAAACTAACCTAAGCATGGGACTGCCCTCCAAAACAGTGATCCTGCTCCTCCTCCCTGTCCCCACCTCCCATCCTCAATTACACACAACTATTTGCCTTCTGAACATGCTCTTATTGACCAATCTCTGTTGGTGGAGCCAAACCATGCTGAGAACTCGGGTGTGGATTTGCTTCCACCTAGCCACCACCTGCAGTATGGGCAGTTTCAGAAACACAGAGACTAGTAAAAAGGAAGGTGACAGGGACATGTGGCCATGGAGGAGGACAAAACAGCACTCAACAGTGTCATCAGCAATGGCCAACATCAGCTAGAGAGTATGGGAAGGAAAGGAAGTATTTCAGGGTAGCTGATGTGGGAATCTAGGAGAGATGCAGGTTAGCTGAGAGCACCCAGTTACCACAGTACATTCTGTACACAAAGCCACCAGGGATAAGTATTTTCAGCCTTGTCATCTGACCCCTTAGAACTCTGTACAGATCTCCTGGAAATGTACAATTTAGCTAATAAAAGAAGTGCCTAAGAGATTAACAACATGTGGCATACAATCTTAGTAAATAATGTTCAACCTTGGGCTAGGAATTTTGTGCTTGCAGTTTATTGTAAGCAAAACTAAAGTGCTCCATCTAATTGCCTTCCAAATTTATCTGCATCTACTATTCCCTGATGGCAAAAAACCCACCCCCAGTGTGCTCAGAATCAGAGACTGAGACTGGTCACTTTACAAACAGTGTGGGGGGAAACCACTGTTCTCTTTCATTTGCCTAACAGTTGAGAAATGCTGTGTAAGAGCAGATATTTCATACCCAACTAAACTTCTCCAGAGTTACTTCCACTTGGGTACCCAATAATACAATATTTCAGTCCCCTGAAGAGTAGTAAATAGCTCACTCAAGTGTGGTATCTGCTATTCCAGCTAAAGCCACTTCTCATGTTCCCACCTCAATCTCAACATCCTGTTGGATCCAGAGAAGATACTTTCACCCATGAACCAGGACTGCTACTGGATATGGTCTTGGCATGAAGAGCACAACCACACAGATACCCTCCTGGAGCTACTCTGTGCCCTCCAGCCCTGCCTCAGGAAAACAGGCTGGTCTAGTGACTAAAAGAAGGTTAGGAAAAGGTCAACAGTTTGGAGCACTGGCTTCATCGATGGTTTAAAACTGGAACTAGGTCAGCAAATTGGAGATCCAGTGAGCAGGGCATGAACTTGTCTAACTGCTACTGGGACCTATGTGGTCAAAGAAGAATCTTTTGGCATTCAAACTGGACAACTCCTTCTGGTTTGTGCTAGCAACCCTGAAAACAAGACTGAGGACAGCCCACTGCAGTGAAATTCCTGAATTTAAGTGGGATAAGCAGCTGGGGACTACTTCTGCAAGATCTCCACCACAGCTGAGGAACCCTGTGCAGGAAGAGGACAATCCACACATCTCCAATCATCTCAGCATCCTGCAGAGCATCATGATGGATATGTGCACAATGGGTGACTCCTGATGGACAAGCACACAGGTATATGGGACCAGTGCCAGAGGAGCTGTTTCCCCATGCACCCAGCACACCAGGGGTAGCTGTTGGTCACACTGCTCCATGACCCACCACCAAAATGAATGCCATGGGCTTCTGCTGCAGCTGGAATTTGCCTTCTCATGCTCACTGTGCTGACAGCAAAACTGCTGCAGCCTCACAGCTACAAGCACCCTAGAGCTGAAGGGCAAGGGGAAGGTGCTACCAGTGAACTTCTTCCTTCAGGAAAAACCAGAGTGCCTGAGCTGGAGATGTCAAACACTGTTACACATAGCCCTTGTTAAACACCAGCACTGCATCCCTGTCAACCCCCCTGAGAACATTTCTGTGCAGGGTCACACAGAACTGCTTTGTGTTTCCCCTGACTTGTCAACCTTTTCATCTTCTCCTTTTCTGCTCTTTCCAACCATTGCCATTTTTCATGTGAAGGTTTCCCTTCACCCCCTCTCCTATGTTCACTCTGTAATCAGCTTTTCCTTGCTCTCCTCCTGCCCCACTCCCCTGAAGGGCAAATCCTTCACAGCCTTGGCCATCACCACATCTCAAGAGGTTAAACTAAAGGACTTTTGATTTGTGTTTAACTTCACAGCTACCTTTTTTTCTCAGCCAACCTCTTTCCCTTCACCTGTTTCTTAACTTGTTTTTCTCTCAGCCCTTTCCCCTTGGAGACCTCAGTTGCTGTTGACTGTCAGGAGAAGTCAGATCAAGGATGCAGTTCCAGCAGGCAGCATGTCCCTTCCCTCCCCATTTACTGCTAATGCACACAACTTTCTCTTCCACTTAACCAAACCTCATGTCTCTCTGCTCCAGTTCTCTGCCTGCCCTTATTCCTCAGCACATTAGGACCCTATGATATTTTTTCTATTGGTATGAAAGCAACAAAAGACTAATTTTTCTTCCTAGGGAGGTACAAGAGGTTTGCTATCAAATCTGTTCTATTGTGTATGGATCTCAAGTAGCCCAAAGGAACACTGGAGCATAATGAAAGCATCACAACAACAGGCTTTGAAAGGCAGGAAAAGAAACACTCTGGAAAAGCTGGAATTGCTCATTAAGGAAAATGTTCAGAAAGCAACTAAAAGACTTAAGAGCTTGCAGCTCATTAATTTCAGCAGTGTGTTAGGGGCAAGATCAGGTAAATCAGAGTTTTCTCAAGTGCACCTGGAAGTCTTCACTTTCCTGAAATTCTGAAGAGCTGTGAAACATTTTTCTGTGGAATTTTACAACAGGGATTTTTGCCAAGAATCGCTTGAAACCATCATTTTGATCTCAGTGTTGGGGGTAGGATATCAATCTTGTCAGCCTCAGTGGAGTTCCTGCTTTGCAGGGAGCTAAGGAAGATCTGCAGCTTGAAAAACTGCAATTCCAGGCTTCTGCTCATAACTGGAGGAGAAGTTCTTGGCAGGTTGTAAAGCTTGTCCTACTGCAGCCTGTTCTGCTGGACTTGGTTCCAAGCAAGAATGAATGTATCAGAACAGATCAGGATGGGGAACAAGGAAAGAACAAGATTATTTCACGTAAGCAACCCCAAAGAACAACCTAAAAGTGTGTTTAAGGCCTTATGTGCAACCTTAATATTGCAGGTCATCTAATAACCCTCTGCTCTACAACAGGAGCAGGGGAATGTGTTCAGAACTAATTTTTTCTGGTTTCAGCTATGAAATTATCCTTTTATCCTTCACATTCCATTTGAAGAGTTCTCTGTAATAATAAAGAAGAAAAGGATTCCACATCCTCTACTCAATTACATGTTTGTCTTGCCCTGCCAGTGGGAGCACAGCCAGAGCATACAGATGCAGAGGCAGCTGCTGCAGCCTCCAATGAATGCTTCCAGCCAGGCTGGGAACAAACAAGCCAGGCCACAGGCCTGAGCTTTCAATGGTGACACAGCACTCACAGGACTGCCATGGTTTGGGTTGGAACTACTTTGTGAAGCCCCTTACAGAGCTATCTCTGTGTGTGGAGGCAAGGAGCCATTCTGACACTAAAATATGTACAGAAAAGTCTTCCACCATGTAGTCAGTGGCAGGAGAAGCAGAAAGTATTGGGGATACACCTCTACTTCTATCTTCCCAGAATGGATTAGGATAATGAGCTCCCCAGCAGCTCACCTGCAGCTTTACTGCTGCTCTCTCTTTTGCTGAAACAAAAACCTGCTTCTTTTGATATGGCTTTGTAGAAAAAGGCATTAATAAATTTATTATTGACAATATCATCTCACTCTTTTGACTCCTATCATCAGTTGAGCAAACTCCAGCCAGGTGAACCCCAGAGCTACCTTCCAGAAGACTGTGTCATAACCTACCTAAAGTGCACACCAAGCCACAGCCCAACACTCTGATGATCAAAATACAAAAGAAAGGAGGAAAAATGCTGTGGGAGCATCTGCACAGCCTCCTATTTGTACAAGCACTGTACAAAGCTTAGTGTGAGAGTGAAGGCTGGCAGAGCCCAGCTGTTCCTCCTCCACTGCTGAAACATTCCACACAGCAACTTTCCCAGATTGCCCTAGAGCAATTAAGGGAAGGTGCAGCTGTTTAAGTGCAGTGCTGAACAGCCCTTCCAGGAGCTGCCTCAATGGCAAGAGCTATTTAAGGCCATTTGTGAGTCCCTAAATGGCAGATTAAAATTGGTTTTGTGGAAAATGATGTCGTTAGCAGTTATTGTTCCACTCCCTATCCTCCCCTGGTGTGAAGTTTTGCTGTCACACATCACTTGGGACTAATGTTAGAGGTTTCTGTAGCTTCCAAGCTCTTTCATGTGAAGGCTGAAGCTGATAGTGAACTATGAACATCCAAGGTTAGCAAGCACAATGAACTTAGCAGGAAAGATTGGGAGAGTCATGTTGCATCTTCAGTTATATTTTGATAGAGTCTGGACACCTCATTTCCTTTGGAACTATTTGAAAGTCTCATCTTGAAAGGGTGTGCAGTTAGTTTGCTTTCCCCAGGCATTCATTCTCCTTCTCCTTAATTGTATGAAGTGAACTTAGAGAACATCTCAGATCCTCAGGAAGCACTGTACTACTCCTAGAGGCAGTAGCTCATTTCCCCAACCCTTTGGAACTGCCTTTGAGAATTCATATAGGAGACTGCTTGATTCCATGCATTGCCCCATTCCCTGTGTTTGGCTATGGAAAGCTCCTGCATGGTGGCTGTGATTCCCTGCAGAACACAGCAGATAATTCAGAGCAAACTTGGGCTTTGGTGAGTGCCAGGCTGAAGGCAGAGCTCTGACCTTCCTCACTCTGCAGTGCTAAAAAGGACTGCTCCTGCATCTCTATTAAAGATCCACAGCCAGACAAGCACCTGAGTTATCCCAGAACATGACCTTATGTCAATAAAGGCAAAGAGCTGCCTTCTCCTCTGGCACAGGGAAATCAGAGCAGCTTCCCAAAATCTTGCCCTTGATTCTACACTCACATTTATCCAGTAAGCAAACACAAGCCTAATAGCACAGGTCAAATGATCACTGCAGATAAAATACATACTTTGACTATTCTGCCTACAGCAAATCATCAAAAGGCTATTTAATAATTCAAATCAGATGCAAAACAAGACCACTCTAGCATTTAAATCAAGGTTTCTTATCTATATTGTGAAGGCTGCAGAGGAACTAGCAGCACTGAGTGGCAGAGGCTACTGACTAAATGGTATTAAAGGGTTAATATTATTGCAGGTCTCTTTATCTATTCTCCAACACCTTTAAGCCAGAGTGTTCTTTACCTTCTGCTGCTGCACAGACTTTCTCCATGACCCTTCTGAAGCTCCTAAGACACAACCATGAACAACATCCAGAGCAGAAGCTGACTCAGCCCCTCACTTCTTCTGGAAACCAGCTCCATTCTTCCTTTGAAGAGAGGCAGGCAAGACCTCTGAGGTCTCATTTCCTCAGGGGCAAGAGCTGCTTCATTTTCTAATCCCTTAATGTTCTGAGCAGGGCAAAATAGTTTACACACAAAATCATTAATCTTCATATTATCCAAATAGTTCTGTGGGATTGTTCTAACCTCTGCCATGAATGAAAGCAATAGCTGTCAAGAAAGAGAAGGGCAAATAAATCCTCAACAATTCACCCAGAAGATGAAGTCTGGAGAACCTCCAGCCTCTCAATCTTCAGCAAGTGCATCCATGTCCCTGATTTATCCAACTGCACTGAGCTAAAGTGATTTCTTATCGTTTTATTGGAGAAGCTAACTGATTGATAGATGGGGGGCAGGAGCTGACATTATTAACCACCTCCAGTTCTGCTGTTCTGGAACAACAAGTGCCTCTCCATGTAGTGGAAATGGAGTCTTGGAAGCACACAACACAGTCTCAGTGGGAATGAAAAGAGAAGAGTGCAGCTGCTGTTAGGGAGCAAAGTTGTGTCTTCTTATGAAAAATTAGTGACAACTTCCAGATTGATTGAATGGAGGAGAGAATCAATAACAGAGTACAGAGAAAAATGACAGTGCTTGTGTTTAAGCATCTTGGGTAATGGCCTTTATCCCTCTCCCCATGGATGGGAACCAATTGTATCACTGCTCCTTTCTGCTTCAAATCCCAAGGCAGGCTCTGCTGTGCCCTTTCTTCCCTCTTACACCTCATGAAACAAGTGACAGGACAAAAGGAAATGGCCTCAAGTTGTGCCAGGGGAGGACATTAGGAACGATTTCTTCATGGAAAGGACTGTCAAGCCCTGACTTGAAAAGCTATGGAGATGTGGTGCTGAGGGACATGGTTCAGTGGTGACCTGGCAGTGCTGGTTAATGGTTGGACCTAATGATCTTAAAAGTCTTTTTCAATCTAAACAATTCCACAATTCTATTCTATGATTTTAAGTATAAAACACCAGGAGGTGTGACAAGCACTTCAGGACCTTCTTCCCTCCCTCTCTGCAGGCACCCACAGCCCCTGGCTCAGGCAAGAAACCCCTGGCTGTTAGGGCAACACTAGCTGAACCAAGAGTGTGTCACTCAGGAGGAAGCCTTCTCACCTGCTGTACAGTACCACCATACTTCTACTCATCTCATCTGTGCCAGCAGCTCAAACTTGGCTGTTTTTGGAACCGTGTCACTAAAAGTATCCAGGCTTGACCAGAAGGTATCAAGAAATGGAGAACTTCCCATGTTCCTTGGTAATTTGTTTCAGTTATTAATCCTTCTGCCATTAAAACTTGTGTCGTGGTTCAGTTCTAGTGGCTTTAACTGCAGCTCCTCTGACTATGGATTTATACTTCCCTCCCCATTTATTCTCCAGCAGTCTCTCCTATGCAGGCAGTCATACTCTGCAATCAAATCAAGCCTTGATCTTGCTGTGAAATTAGACAGATTGTGCTCTGCAATGGCTCTGCCTCCCCAGCACTCTCCTCTTTCTTTCCTTTAATCTCTCCAGAGAAGCAGTTGGCACACAAACAGAAAGACAAAGCTGCTTTCAGTTGTGTTCTGCTGAGGATGTGCCACATCTATGTAGACAAGAGTTTGGGAGAAAGCATTGTCCTTTCATGGCAAGGTTCATACAGCATGACATGTTCTATAGTAAATCCAATTAATACATCCCTGGGGTTTGGGATTGCTACCCAACATGGTCAGTGCACAAGGAAAACAGTCTCCTGGTTTATCTGCCAACAGATATATAAAGGAGAGAGTAGTTCTACCATTCAAGAAGAATGGAACTACTGAGGAGACAACGAGGTTTCTATAGCTAAATTCTAAAGATGCAGAAACTACACCTCTAAACAGCATAATTCTTCAAAGATTCAGTGCATGCCACATTTATTAGAGAGAAAATGAACATTAAATATAGCCAGTGGCTCAAGCTTTAGCACTTGCCTGCAGACACCTGTCCATGCACAGCACAAGGGGAGGAAGACACATCTCTGTGACTAAGGAACAGAATAAAGAGCACTTGCACTGGTGGCTTAGCATGTCACAGTGAGGACTATGAAGACAAATGAAGCAACAAAAAGCTCAGCAGGTATCAAACCTGTGTTTACTCATTCTGTGGTCCTGGAATTTATAGGGCATCTCTCAAGAGTGGACTGAAGAAGAAATCACTGGCATAATTCCTGTCCTGTTCCATTCACAGCCAACAGAATTAAGGCATCTAAAAGCTTTTCAGATCCTATTCATATACTAGCATTATTTAATACAAAACAAAACATCATGTTCTATATGGTATCATTCCCACACACACTGATGTGTCTTGAAAATACCAGAGCATTTGGGAAAGATTGCTACCAAATGCTGTGTACTGGGTACAAGGAGCTTCAGAGACAAAAGCAGTCAGAGAAAGAACTGCAGGAGACAGTGAACAGAGAAAAGCCAGCATGAGCTCTCAGGAGGAGATCACATTTCAGCATCTCTCTATATGCACCTGGAGTCCTCTGCAGTTTTGATTCCCTAAGCAAAAAATACATAAGGCAATTTGAACCTCTTCCTTGTAAAGAAAAGAAACCCAATCAAACAGAAGAGTAGAGAATATGACTAGAAAGCAAGGCTGAGGAAATGGAATGTACTCAGGCCAAAGACATCGGAGCAGGGTTGTGTTCACCACAGTGCAGCACAAAGAGTGACAGCACAAGGGGAGGAATAGGTCTCATTTATTCTGGCTGTCAATAGCAAACTGAAGAACAGATCAATATCCACTGCTGAAAGTCAGGGTCATCAGGGCTGGGACCTCCTTCCCTGTCTTCCTGCACAGCAGCAGCCATAAATTTCAGCCACTCCTTCTTGTACTAGGTCAAAGAAGAGCAACTAAGCAAGGCTTGAGGAACCTTGAGAAAGACATCAGACCTGAATGAGAAGTGGGTGTGAGAGATGAATGCTGCAGTCCCTGCCAAAGCAGCTCCACTCATGGATTTCTTTTCAATGTCCATGAGTAATAAATCTCATTAGTAATTTCAATTTGCCTAAGTTTTTCCACTCTTCAGACTTTGATTAATAAAAATTCTCTTTGGAGTGGGCTGCACACCTCTGTGAGCAGAAGCCCAAGGTGTTTGCTACCAATGAAACACCCACCCAAAGGTAACCCCCTGCTGATGCAAGTCCTAGTATGACAGCTTCCACCTTAATGCAGCACCTCATTAGAATTAGCAGCTCTGCAATTAACTCCTTACTCACACACAATTTGCACTGTGACCAAGGACAAACTTGCTTCAATGAAGATTTCAGTGGTTGACTTGCAAGTTGTACATGTCAGGCAAACATGGCTGGGAGACTGATGAGATTCCCTCTGCTTTCATTGCAATTCCAGCCAGGAAGGTGGTGTTCCTCCATGCAAAAGAGCAATAAATCACACAGAGGTATTCCTGCCAGGTGAAGCAGGAGGAAAAGTGCTCTCAGTACAATAATACTGCCTTGACACTGCATATTCTTCTTCCTCTCCACTTAGATGATGACAGAGCAGAAGAATAAGTTGGGCATTAAACAGCACTTGCAGAAATGAGAATAACAGTAACAGCCACCAGAGCTGAGAGGTAGAAATTAATAAGCATTAATTCTTTCACATGTCTAGACTTATTCATCCATTGGTTTTATTCACATAGTGACTGAAGCCTAAGTGAGGAGACAGAGCTCTGTATTTGCCATGTGCTGAGCAAGGCACAGACACAAGTGGTCCATGGCCTGAAGAGCTCACTCCCTTTTTAGGTACAGCTGAGGAAGGAAATAACACCACAAACAAGGCAGAAACAAACCCAGAAACCTACATCCTAAAAAGTCCAATTCAAAGGTACAAAGAAAAATCATTAACAAAACAATGACAAAAATTAGTTGACTTAATTTCTAACAATATCCAAGAATGCCAGCATGGTGAGAATTGGAAGGGACCTCTGGGGATCATCCAGTCCAACCTCCCTGCTCCAGCAGGGTCACCCCTGCAGCTTGCCCAGGATCCCCTCCAGGTGCCTTTGGAATCTCTCCAGAGAAGGAGACTCCACAAGCTCTCTGGGTAGCCTGGGCCAGGGCTTGGCACTCTCAGTGTCCTTTTCTGTATATTAATACATTCCAGTATGGTGGAGGAGGAAGAGATGATAATGACATCAAAGAAGAGCTGGAGGAACCCAGCTTGCTGTCCCCAGTCAGTCCCAATCACTTGTGTGGCTCTCTGACCTCCAAAGGGCTGCCCAAAGCCTTGTGTTCCTGCAGCAGTTGCTGGCTCAGGCCTGACCAGCATGACAGGCAGGATGCTGGATGGATCCCAGTACAGTTCCTATCATCTATAAAGCAGTTTAGAAATGCTGAGGGCCACATTTTTCCTAGAAGCCCTGACAGAACTATTTCCAGGGGCTCCAGAACACTTTGTAAAGGCATCCCCTGACATTAGCCACACAGCTCCCATAAATTCTCTGTCCTTTTAAACCTCTCTTGGGAGCAAAGAAAAAAAAAAAATCTACTTTTGTCCTAGCCTTTTTTATCAGCTACAAAGGTCTCTACTTCCAGCTACAGCTATGCAGGAGGAGAGTCTCTCCACACCCTGCACCACACTCCTGATCATCCTCTTCAGTCCATTACCTCTTTTTATTTCATGTGATGATACAATCCACAGAGCTCTGAGGTTCTGAAGAGGCTCAGGCACTTTTCCTGCTCAGTGCAGCATTATCTGTGTGTGTGGAGAGTGACAGGAGATGACTACAGCTTCTGCTACACACACTGCAGAATATAATCATATAGATGATACACTTGTATTTGTACATATGTACATATGTAGTTATATACAACAAAAAAACTACATATACACACTAGGTAGAGCACTATAAGCTTAGAACATAGAATAGGGGTGCTACAGAATATATAACCAGAGTATAAATCACTAAAATATCATTTAATCATTTAATAATGTTTGCTTGGGCAAAGAGAAAGCAGTCACCAAAGGAGAAAAGCAGATGTAATGGTAAGTTCAACTGTTTCATCATCACTCTGTAAGAAAATCCACAGACTGAGAACACAGCTCCTCAAAAATATAACTATATATCTGTATATCCATTATCACACACAACAAAACTCAAATCCACACTTCTGCTTCTATAGGTGCCTTCTGAGCAAGACTTTTATCAGATTTTCTATCAAGTAGCATCTAAAAATCACAAACAGACCTAAACATTACATATTGAGTTGGCAATTACAATTATAAAGAAAGCTCAAATGTATAAATATCATTAAGCTTCAGTGCCCTAGGTACAAACTGACTTCTGATGAGAAAAATCCATTACAATTACACAGGAAAATAGGGAACAAACCAGAACCTACACTGAAACTGAGACTTTTAATAGCCAGGACCTTACTTCCCTGAAATCCCACCAGCAATTACCAACTAGTCACTGAAGACAAATGACAGAGAACCTCCTAGCTGATGGGAGAGAGAAAGTTTCTTTGTAAGCATCCTGGCTTGGCTCGGCACTAGTGTGGCAGCAGGACTAGGGCAGGGATTGTTCTCCTGGACTCAGCCCTGGGGAGGCCACAGCTCCGATCCTGGGCTCAGCTTTGGGATCCTCACTGCCAGCAGAAGGACACTGAGGTGCTGGAGTGTGTCCAGAGAAGGGCAAGGGAGCTGGGGAAGGGTCTAGAGCACAAGTGTGCTGAGGAGCAGCTGAGGGCACCGGGGTAGGTTAGGCTGGAGAAGAGGAGGCTCAGGGGAGACCTTCTCACTCCCTACAGTTCCCTGAAAGGAGGTTGGAGTGATGTGGGGATTGGTTCTTCTCCCAAGCAACAAGTGATAGGACAAGAGGAAATAGCCTCAAGTTGTGCCAGGGGAGGGTTAGGTTGGACATTAGAAACAATTTCTTCCCCAAAAGGTTTGTCAAGGCCTGGCCCAGGCTGCCCAGGGAGTGACTCCAGGAGTCCCCATCCCTGCAGGGGTTGAAAAGCCATGGAGATACGGTGCTGAGGGCATGGTTCAGTGGTGACCTGGATGTGTTAGGTTAATGGTTGGACTTAATGATCTTAGGGGTCTTTCTAACGTTAATGATTCTATGATTCTAAATAAGAACTTCCATAAGTCTCCAGAGGTATCAAAACTGTATCAATTACATAAAAATATAACATTAGATAGCAATTAGCAAAAGGCAGTTGTGTATATGCCAGCATGCAGGGGGAGGAAATCAAAACAACACTTGCTGTAAGAATTCAGGGGGGTAGATTTCTATCCTTTATCTCTTTTCCTGAGCTGGCAGTGGCAGTCAGGTCAGCCAGGCTTGCAGCAGGTTGTTATTACTGCTCCACAGAAGCTGAGATAAAAGCTTTCCTCTCTTCCATAAAGAGCTAAGATACAATACAGGACTCAAACTCAATGTTCAGCATTCCAGTTTCAGGTCTCCCTAGGTGCAATTTCATGTGCAAACAAAGTTTAGACAGAAGCCTAAATCCATAGTGCTGCACAATGTGGTGCCTTGAGGAGCAGATCACCCCCAGGATGGGATGGGGAGGGCATTCCTGGCAAGGAGCAGGAAACCAGCTCCCCAAGATGTCTCTGGTTGGGAGCAGGTCCCTGCTCACCTGCTATACTATTGCTCCCACCAAGCTGAGGAACTTGTGAGACTCTCACTGTCACTGCCTCAATCTTGCAGACACATAGACCTGGTTTAAGTCACCTACAGTGATGCTGTCCCTGGTCTCAGCCATAACACACAGGAACAACAGACAAGGGCACTTAGCCCATTATTATGACCATGATGAAAAACATGGATTCGGTCTCTTTTCAGGCTTATGAGCTATCAAACAGAAAATAAAGGGAAAAGGAGATTCCAGATGCATTTGAATAAGTTGTTGCTAATTCCTCCAAACCTCACAGGATTCCCTTCACCCAGGGCTGGGCTCTGCAGTCTGCACTAATCAGAGCTGCCAAAGCTCAGCCTGCAGCTTGTTGCTAGCTCCGCACAAGAGCTGCTGCTCTCTGCTAGCTCAGGGAAGGCTGAATAAGAGAGAAATATTTACCTTCTCTCCGCGAACCTCATGAGGTTCAACAAGGCCAAGAGCAAAGTCCTGCACTTGGATCAGTCTCCAGTATCAATCCAGGCTGGGGGATATAAGGCTGGAGAACTGGTGGATGAAAAGCTGGACATGAGGTGGCAAATATGTGCTCACAGCCCTGAAGCCAACTGTTTATTACACTGAGGGTGGTGAGACCTTGTCCCAGGCAGCCCAGAGAGGTGGGAGATGTCCCATCCCTGGAACCATTGCAGGTCAGGTTGTCTGGGGCTCTGAGCAACCCAGCTGGAGATGCCCCTGCTGACTCCAAGGGGGTTGCACTAGATAACCTTTGAAGGTCCCTTCCAACATCCAGTGATTCTACACAGATCCTGTGCTCACCTCATGTCCATGGCCACAGTGAGGAGATGGCTGCAGTGTTCCTCATGGGTGTCACAGCAGCACAGAGCTGCTGCAATTGCTAAGTGCTGGAAACCATTCTCCCCTCTTCTCCATGGGTCAGACCAGTGCCACAATACAGGCCACATGGGAGACCTGTGGCCTCCACACTGCCCTGGGGTGCCATGGTGGGACTCTGGGCAGCCCTCACCAGCAGCAGCTGGCAGGAGAAAGCAAAAGGCTTAACCTAATGCATCTAGCCCAGCAGACATGGAAACAATTTTCTTCTGGAGATAAGAGCAAGCAGGGTTTGGGGGAGGGGGGCTCAGGGAGGGCTTGAATGCAGAGAAAGAAACACAGGGAGCAATTTACTGCTCTTTCACTCAGCTGCTCTTGGGACAACACAATCAAACCCTGCTGCTCTCTGCAGTCAAGCTGCCACGTTTCCCATCTCCCCTGAATCATTTCTGAACATCTAAATGAAACTTTCTGTTGAATATAAATGGGAAATAGCACTTGCTTTGCTCAAATATGTATTTTTATTTAATCTCAGGACTGGGGGTTGGTAGAGGAAAAAAGGTTTTCAGGCCAATACAAAAGGCTAAGGTGGGAACCTGCAAATTAAGGTTCTGCAAAACTGTCTCCCACACTTCAAAGAATGCAAATTACTAATTAGCTGCAAAGAAATGAGAGTGAATCTAACTGGGATAAGAGAAGCACCAGCATATGGAACAGACCTTCCCTATTCCTTGTAAATAAGATACAGGCAGGAAACTTACTGATGTCAAGCTAAAATCCACAGAAGGTCAGGAAGCATAAACATGGAGACACCATCACCAGTGCTATTATTCTATTCTTCTCCCATTAATTATGCTGCTTACATCCTAAATAATATAAATACAGAATGTAAACTACACACTGTGCCCAACACTGCCAAGTCAATATTGCTTCTGCTCTATAAGCAATTGCATTTATTTTGTGTGTTTTTATCTGTAGGAACCCGGTGTTACATTCTCTTTTTCACAGTTAATAACACCTTAAAGCTTCTGCTAACTAGCTGAGCATTCTCTGAGACTCCAAATCTCTTATGGTATTTTCACAGGAGATGTATTGGAGTAACAGCCTGAGCCTATGTGGGACAATCTCTCTGCAGTCTTGCTTTACAAGGAAAAGTCACTGCAAAATGACATTTGCTTCTGCTTTGCAGTTGCAATCAGTATCTAGTACCCCTAGTTGTTGAAATGCAGTTGACTGAATGAGACTCCCATGCCAAGGGAATTGCTTTCCCTCCAGGCATTAATTATCAGAGTCTCTTGACTGTTGTCCTCCACTCTTCACATTCTCTGACGTCTCAGCTCTTCCTTGATTGGGAGCAACCATCCTATAAATAGATTTTTTTTGGCAGTAATTGGGAATAAAACTGACTAGCAGAGACTGTAATCATTGGGAGAGTTTAGCTTCCAACTGAGTAACTGTACAGGTTTGGGATGCCTGATGTACTCCCTTGCTGTCTCTAAAGGTTAGTTTGTATTTAATGAGTGTCTGTACATTTAGGGTAAGGAAATATATATATATATATATATTCAAAAGCTTGCTAAGAGAGCAGCAAGAGTCTGGAGAAGACAAACTGGTTTCCTGGTCCATTATTCTGCTACCAAAGCAAGTATCAGGAGAGTGTGAACTGGACATGGCCATGACCAACTGCAACTGTCAGAGGGGTTATTCCAGAGACACCCCCTCCCCCAAAAAAGGTTCTAATTACCACCTGTAGGATAAAATGTACTATCTGAGTATCTAACTTTAGCATCACAGCATTTCTGAACACAAGATTAAATTCTTCCTGCCAATAAAACCCAGAAACAACTGAATACTTCCTGCTTGGCACATGCACCAATTCTTGTTGGTAAGAATCTTGGTTTATACATGAAATTAATTTAAACAGTGATAACCAAAGTACACAGTAGTTCTATTAAAGCCCAAATAAATGACGTTTTCATTTAAATGCCACCTCTTTTTGGTATAACAAGGGGACCGTGATCTAGCAGAAGATGAAACCAATATCCATAATATTGTTACCGTCAAAAAGGTAATAAATCTTGGTACTGTTTCTAATTTCTTGGGAAGAAAAAGGCAGACATTTACTGGGAAGGGAAGCACAGTCCCCTCAAGACATCCCTAGCAAACTCACCCTGCCCTGTGCATGCACAGCAGCCTCTCCCTTACTTTTTCCCCTGTTTTTTAAAGACAGCAGCCTTACATAGCCCAGTCTGCTTCCAAAATTCTTCTCCTCACAAATACCTAGCTATCAACTCCAAGGCTAAAGCTCCTAAGCCTACAGATCTGTTTCTTCTGGAAGAGGCTGCAGAACTGGATGCCAGCTGCCCCTGGGATGATCACAGAGCTCCTGGAGGGTAATTGTCCCTCAGTGTTTTTCTCACCACTGGCACACAGCAAAGAGGAAAGATGAGACAGAGAACAGAAGTGAAAGCAGGTATAGAAGAAACCCAGAAAGAGACTAGGAGAGGCAGATAAAAACTAATATAGCCTCAGCCAGCTCCAAAGAGAGCCCCAGATGGTGTAATCTGAGTGATGTGGTAAAAGGCAAGGGCAGAGGGGAAGGCAAGGGCCACATTTACTGACCCTTCTGCACAGAGATGCTGGCAAAGCTCTGCAAGCTCAGGGAAGATTAGAGTGAGCAGAGGCAAGCCCCAGCTGAGGAGCAGCATTCCCATTTCAGAGCTTGCCTTCCACAAGGGAGGTGAGGAGAACAGACATCTGACAACATGCTCAAAACAAAGGGGCTGAGTCTCTAAGAAATTGTTCAGGTTCCTTTTACAAAGCAAATTCAGGATCTCAAGTTTCCATAAACTCTGGAAAGGTGCTGGCAAGTCACTTGGACACTTTTGCCTAATAATGAAGTCTCTCTCCTGACAACCTACTAGAAGCAGGACCTGCCACAAAGACAAACCTCCAGGGACAGGAGCAGTTCTTTGTCAGACTAAGCAAGCACATCTTGTTTGTTCAAGTCACTCAGGGAGAGTGTATTTGGGAAAGTCCCATTACATTTTGCATTTTAGGGGCCACAGTATTATTCTCTTGGGCCTACAACAGGATTATCTCCCTCTCAAGCCCCATTTGAAGAGGAGTAGTGGGGATTAATCCTGGAAAAAAAATACCAGGATTTTTGTCAAATTACTATTAAAAAAAGGGATAAATTCAACAGGAAAATCTATCAGGACTTCACTATTTCACCTCCTCCCTCACTGCCCATCTGTACCATTGCTCTTCAGCAAATAAAGGATTTATAGATATTATTTTCTTAGTCTAGTGAAGCAATAATCCATGCAGGGGGGAAAAAATGCAAATCCCAGCATATGTTGGCCTCATTTTTTTCCAGACATTTTAAAGTCAGGAATAACATTGCAGAAATGATCCAGACTGATCCCAGTGGAAGATCATCTGCATAAGAAAAACCAGCCCTCTGGAACTGGAGCCTCCTACAGATATTCATAAATACTGAACATTACATTCCACTCCTGAAAGGGCTTAATCCACTGTGGGATTAGAGCAAGAGCTGGGAAAACAATCAAAGACCTTGACACGAGTAAACACTGATTTAGGATGAGTTTTATGAGGTCTTTCCTGCTCTGGCTGCTCTGAGGTAGGAACCTCAAAGCCTTGCACTGAGCCTGAGCTGTGCCCTCACAGGAGCACCACAAAGCTCTCATCTGGCCTGCCCAAAATCTTTCCCCAAGTCATAGCCAAGATGACAAACACTGAAAAGCAGAGAAATACCAAAGCAAAAGCAAGCTGCTTCTGCCCAGCATGAACACTGAAGCTGGAGCAGGCAGAGCCTACCTGAATTTCCTTTAGTCTCAACAAGTCTCAGCCTTTTGCTTAATATCACTCTCTGACCCCTCTGCATTGCTTACCATGTAGGCCCCCAAAATGCTCCTTTGCCTGGTGTGCAAAGCCAATCCCCACACTGAGTGAAGATTCTGGCTTTATTTCACTTGTGCACAAACTGGTGCTAGGTGATCAACAGCAAATCCAACCCCTGTGAGCTCAAACAGCAGCAGTTTATACACAGCACTAACAACAAAGAAACAATATATGACTGGTGATATGATTTTACATCACATAAATCTCCATGCACATGCTCCATCAATTGCCTAACTCATGATGCTATTACCTAATTCATTACACTGAGGTTGTCCTCCCTCTACATTCCAGTTCTCCTCCTGGAGGTGTGGGGTTCAGCACTAGAATCATCACAGGTTAGGTAGGAGACACCTCATAGTATGGCGTTTGTCCAAATCTGTCTCTGCTTTATGTAAAGAAGCCAGAATAAGGCATTAGCTACCAAGGCTGACAATTTTACTGTCTTTAGATATTGCTCTTAATTACTGTGTCTTGTTATTTCAACCTTTGAGCTCATCCCATCCTTTACCCTTAGGAACCTGCCAGTTTCCTTATCCCAGGTTCAGACCAGTTCATTATATGCTTATTCAGCCTAAAAGTTTTCAACTCCATCCTTCTGACATTTCTTTCTTCTTGGGATGTTGTTGATGTCACAGAACTGAGGAGGTTGGAAGGGATCTCTGGAGATAGCTAATCCAACCAGTCTGTTGTGACTGGGAGTGCTGGACCTCAGTGCTCAGGAGGCTTTCACAGCCATGCTGCAGAGTGTGGTTCAACCACAGCTGGTTTAGTGAGGGCAGGAGCTGACTTTCCAAGCAGCTGCTGGGACTCTCCCCTCATCTCTCACCCATATAATCCATGCAGGGGGGGCCCACTGCTGCCTCTCCCCTTCCCTGCTGCCAGGCTCCCTCCTCCCCTGCTTGCTGCTGCAGCAGAGCCCTCATGGTTCCTCTCCCTAGCCTACTTCACTGTCCTGAAGCCAAGGTTACTCACTCTGCTTGCTCAGAACACTGCAGTTCCCAACACACATGGGTGTGCAGCATCTTTACGAACTTTTTCCACCTGAAACAGGTTAGTGGTTATCTCCTTTCCTTGAGGAAAAATGGATGTTACAGATATTTGGTAAGAGAGTGAGAAAATCCACTTCAAACTTTACATGGACACAGCAGCAAATAACTTGAGATTTTTGTCTTCACCTTCTTTTCTGTGAGCTCTTTTTGCATCCTTGTTGGAACTTTTTCTCTGATGAATAAAGTAAGCTAACCAGTTGGGAGATTTGGAATTACCATTGCTTGGCTTTTCATGCCAAAGCTCTTTTAGTAACCAACAAACATCAAGGGGGAGAAAAGACTCCCACTTGGTGCTCTGGAGAACTGCCAAGCTCCCAACAAAACCTCACACGTGCTCCTGAATTCCACATCTCTGCTGCTGCTGGGCAGGCTTTTGGCCACTTTCTGTTATAGTTAAGTGGGAGAGAGCTCAAAGGAGTCTGAAAGAAGAGATGTATAAAAGGAGTATGTCCCTGCACAGCTCCAAATCTCCCCAAAACCTTGAGTAAGGAAACCCCATTTCCTTTCTTTAATCTGCAAATGTGTCCTTCACAGCACACTAGTGGGTTGACCAAAAAAACACCTGTTATTGCAGCAACATAAATAAACCTGCTCATATAGTAAGGATTTATACGTCCTGCCCATGAAGAATTCAGTGGTTTTGCTGAAGGAGAAAACAATTAACAGCCTCGGTGCACAAATACACACTACACATGGCAGGCAGCAGCATGTGGATGCACAGATGTCCCTGACACAATCCACATGATGCACAAACACTGTGTTTGCCATGGAAGGCACAGGCTCAGGTAAGCCTCCAACTAAACCACTGCTTGGTCCAAGACAAGGGTTTGAAGATCAGAAGTGACCTAAAGGCAACTGCTTCAAAGCTTACTGACTTGCAGAGCTATCCCACTGAGCTCGCTGGGTGCTGCTGGCAAAGTCTGGGATCATGGTGAACACAGGGATGATGCCACTTTCAGCCTCTGAGATGCACAGGCAAGGAAAATAAAGCATAATTTAGGCATTTTTTACAACAGATTTCCCTACCTTCTCTTTAGGTCACGACCTTACACACTATTTGGGAAGCAGGCTAGGACTTCCAGACATCCATTTTCAGACCAAGTGAAAATTATGCTCAAATCAATTGACTTTTAGCCATTACAGGCCTAGAGGAAAAAGAAGATAGTGAACTTGACATTCAGTCAGTGACTCATGGAGTTTGGGCCTCACTAGAGGAGGCTACAGGAAATGAACTCCAGGCTTCCTAAGGAAGGAGCAACCACCTTTTGTTTGTCCATTGGATCTGTGGCTTAATGAAACAGCAGATTGGAAACCTGCTGAAAGCACCAGAAATTCCCACAGGGAATTACTTTTTAGTCTGACCTGTTCTATAAATAATTCAGTAAATTTGACAAGAATTCCATTTAAAAAGAGTGAAGTCATCTTAAACTTGCAGTGAGAATTTGAAGCAAAAATGCAATCAATCCCAAAGTCACTCCTAATACAGAGTGAATAGAGAACAAAGGAAAAAGGCAGAGGAAAACAAGCAGCTGGTTGCCTGAGAGCAGTGAAGTGTGAAACTAAGCAGTTAAATGTTTACAACTGTAATGGTGTTTTGCTCTCAAGTTTTCTGCATTGTCTACAACATGCTGAAGGCTGACTGACTTGAGCTACAAGCAAATGAGCTACAAGCAAATGAGCTTCAGAAATGGCTAGAAGTCAATCATCAAAGCTAGGTGCATAATAGTCAGCAATACATCTGGCAAGTTCTTAGGCTCTGCTGGTCCTAACAAAGCCTGTGACACTGGAGCATCTGGCCATCTTTCAAATGAAAGCCTAGAGAAGGCTCTGGGTAAATGTAATCTTACTCATGACAAGAGAAGGATGCTACAGACAACACAACTGCTTCAGATTTCCATTTGCCTTCTGAGCCTGTTCACCATTTTTTAACCTCTTTACTTTTACTTGAAACAATCAGATGAATCTAACCTTGGAAAAAACAAGATCCTGTTATCTCCAGAGACCTCAAACAGTGCTGTGTCCTTGGGGAACGCAAGCAGCTAACAACTCACCATTCCTGGGGTGCAAAGCAGCTTAATTAACCAAAAGCAATGTTTTCACAGAAGTTGTTTCTTTGTTCAAGTTAATGGTGCACAATATTACCAGTGGATGCTGCACAGGAGCCCTGGGGAGAAGCCCTGCACTGCATTCCTCACTGCTCTCTTTCCATCCCAGTGGAGCAACCAGTTCCACTGGTAAAATGCAGCAGTCCCATTTTCCTCCTCACTGTTGCTATTCCATCTCTCCCTGACCTTATCACACATTTCCCATTCCTCTGTGGGGCTGAACAGCAATATTTCCATCACTGAATAATCTTACATATTGATAACAAAACTCTCAGTGTCCTTACACATACAGAAAATGAGCCAGGAAAGGTAAGACATAACTTCCATTGTAATATCCTTGGGACTCACCCAGAATCTCACTTCCTTTTGAGCTATTCAAGTTGCTCTGATGATGTAGAACTAAACCTAACAGTGCCCATTCTCCACAGCTATAGAAAGTGCAGTCCTGTGGCACACAGGAAGCATTGCAATGTAAAAGTGAGCAGAATCAAGTTAATTGAAGGTCAGCAGCATTTTCTTCTCTCACCCTCCTCCTCTCAGTCTTTAAACATAATTTGAAGTGCCTCCACTGTCTATCAGCATGGGGGAAAAGGAGGCAATTTCATTCAAGATGATGAAATTAGCATGAGATAAGCAAAGGTTAAATATCAGGATGGAGACTGGAGGCTTAATCTTTCTCCAGCACACAGCAAACTAGCCAAAAGAAGAGAAAGGAGGTAACAAAAACGGGGCAAACAGAAACTTCTGTATCAAAAATGTGCTTGCACATTAAAACTAGACTGAGATCTTGATCAAAGATTCTAAGGCTTCCAGTTAATTATGACCCCTCAGAGAGCAGACTTTGGTTAAGGCAATGAGGTGAAACAAAATCAGTTAGTCCAGAAAGAGCCAGTGAATACCTGGGTGCAGAGAGGAGCAAACAGCCTGTGCTACTGGAGCTGGGCTCCTATCCCACTGCAAGGGACACAGACCTCAAACCAACACATTTTCATATTCATATCCTACCAATCCATAGTTTTACATTCAATATGTCATATGGCTGTGTAAACCATATATAAAAATACACACACAGAAATCCCTGTGACATCAATTCAGATTTTATATTCCTCTAAAAGGGGAAGTATTAATAGAATTTCCAATACAGGAAGTTGCTAGAATCCCAGCCCAACTGTCTGTCCTATCTGCTTCACACTCACCTTAACTAGCATTTTATTTGGTATACCATATGCTTCAATCTCTCTGTCTGCCACCTTCAGATTTTACTTTCCTGCAGAAAATAGTATGCTAAATAGCAAGAAGCCTGGTGGTAAAATGATGTTAGACTTCACTCCCTGGAGTAGAGTGATGTTGGACTCGAAGTATACCTCAAAGAGCTTCCATTTTAAAGACCATATTAAACAAACCCTCCCATCACAGGGTAGACATTATACCTCCTTACACTGATGTCCTTCAAAGCAAGAGAGGTCTAAAGGCAGCCTAAAAATTTCTGACACACTGCTTTTTGTGCTGCCAAGCAGAGAGTTGTGTGTGCTGAGGAGAGGCAGGGTCTGGGTGGGACATGATCCTTCCTTGCTGGCCCAGTCCAGTTGTGGAGCAACCACAGAGGACTAGCCCAGTTCATCTCCTAACCCCAAAGATATATTGGGCTGAATTTGTGCAAACTCTCAAGCTCAAAAAGAGAAGGTGATGTGTAGGCTTCATTAAATGAATGTGCTATGGGTAAGAAGCTCACCAAGAGGAAAGCATTCCTGTTGCCAAACAGTGCCTCAGCTCTGGGTATTTTTGTCTGCAGCAACTGAAAGCTCATTCTTCACACCTCACCTTGAATAGTCAACCACTGCTCCACTGCAGGCTGGCTTTCCAGCTCTACAGCCACCACCAGTGCTAATCACACACAGCAGCATGGCCAGGAACCACCCACCAGTGCCATTCCTTCCTGCATTGCCTCCACATCCTGGAGCCTGACACAAAATGCACTGAGGCCAGCAGAAGTCTGGATTTCATCCCTGGAATTAGGATTGAGTTTGGCATTAAGTTTCACCTCCAGAAATAGCTCGTGCAGCTCAGACAGTTCACTTGCTTCCCAAGGTGTTTGGCAGTTGGCAAAGAGCAACTGCTACTAAAAGCAAGCACTTGGGGAGGGATGATCTAGAAGCTGGGTAATTGGACAGGGAAGCAGTATAAGCATCACCCTGCTTTGGTTTAGGACTAAGTGAAAATGTCCAGTTCTATCTCTCTTCTTATAAAGGATGGGCTCAAAGTGCCCATCTCAAAGTCACCCCAGCACAATGTGGGGCTCCTGCTGCCTCTCACCTCAGAGTCTGACTCACTTTCCTCCACAACAACCCTAGGGACACAGGTGGGACCTTGTGGGGAGCTCAGACCCCTCTGCACTGGTACATTTGGTCTATGAATACAGAGAGACCTTCAGCCTTCAGGGCTGTCTGGAATTTGCCATCCACAGAGTGATTCACTCCACTGTAACAAAGCCCAGGACATGAATAAGCTCTCCTTCACATGCCCTGGAAATGAGAAATATTCACTTCTTAAATTATTCATGGCATTATTATTATTAAAAGTCAAAGTACCATTTAATGAAATAACATCTTGAAAGTATGATTCATTAAACCAGAATGCCACAGATTTATAAGAACATCTGTCTCCTTTAGCCTATGTTGAATTACAAGAGAAATGAGTCTGAAATCATCCTTGTAGCTCAAGACAAAACTCCTCTCTGATACACAAATCAATACATGATTTAATTGTGTTTTATTGCTTCTTTTGCTCCAGTCTGGGGTCAGGATAGACCCTGAGAACATTCTATTTGCTATTTTCCCAAGTCATAGCCACTTGACATGAAGCTGCTTTTTAATTCCAACCTTCAAGATTTCTCCAGCTTCAGGGCAACAGGGAATGAGCAAGCAAGCAAGGTAGTTATTCTCCTTCTGGACTGCAGCTTGTTGAAAGGTTTTTTTCTCTCTAAAATTGTCTTCTGAAGATGCCAACAAAATCACCCAGGAAAAGGCAGAGGTAAAATCTTTATCCTGCAGAAGTACTCCACAGCACCTAAGAGGCTCTGAGATGAGAGATTTCCACCTAAACAGGAGGAAGCTGTGAGGGTGCAGAGCCCTGGCCCAGGCTGCCCAGAGAGCTTGGGGAGTCTCCTTCTCTGGAGAGATTCCAGCCCCACCTGGAGATGATCCTGGGCTCTGGGTGACCCTGCTGGGGCAGGGGGATTGGACTGGATGATTTCCAGAGGCCCCTTCCAACTCCTACCAGTCTGGGATTCTGGGATTTATCAAACACTCCTTGAGGATGAAGCATTTCTTTTTCACGGACCAGTAACAGATTGATTTCCAAACACAGGCTATTGGCTGATCTCCAAAGTAACATCTGCTAATCCCAGTGGATGAATTCTCCTGCAGCACATGTATGGACACTTTTAATCCCTCAGCTTTTCCTAACAGTGAAAGAACGCCTGAAAATTGATAGGCAGAAACAGAGGTTCCTGCTCTCTGTCTTCTGCTCTACCATTTGAATCTCTCTCCAGTATCACTACACAGAGCTGATGGCTCTGTTTTGACTTGTGGAGAATAGCTGGAGTTCCATTACAATCAGGATGTGTTTTAAAGCTAGAAGCTAACACATTATTTGAAAATGAGCTGTTGATTTTTATTCTCTCTGGGTCTCTAAGGACACATTCAATTTTTACAGGATTTGTTTAAAGTTGTTTTTAAAAGGCTGAAATGGATTTTATCTTGCAGGCTGGAAATGTAGCTTAAAGCTTGATTGAAGTCATGAATGGAAGATTGTGGTTTAGCTTGAAGTTACATATTTATCCAGCCATCCTTTCCCCAGAAGTCGTGTAAGCACAGAGCTGAAAAAGGACCCTACTCCTCTGCCATTCTCTGCTGCTCCCAGCTCTTCTGCAGTGCTGTCCTGCTCTGAGCTAATGCTGCTCAGGGATTTGCCTTCCCAGCTCAGTCTCTTCCTAGTGCTGCAGCTCCCAGCATCTTCTCCCAGACTCTCTGCTGCCAGCAGGGACAACACTGCCTGGGCAAGAGTTGCTGCCAAGGCTTGGGCTGCAGGAAGCCTCTGCCTTACACTTGCTCCTCTGCACCCCAAGGCCACTGCCCCAGCTTGTGCCCCACACTGGGCTGCAGTAAGGCACAGGTGGCACCTGTGGGGAGGAGGGGACAGCAGAGGTCCTATTCACTGGTCAATATCTGAGGAGGACTCTGTCCTTCTGCCTCTGATCCTCATCCATGCGTTCCTGAATCCAGTTGCCACCTGCTGCTGAGTCCAGTCTGGGACTTCCCCAGTGCTGCCACAGCATCAGTGGTGACAGGGATGTCATTGCCCTCAGGGCTTGGGTTCAATATTGGATTTGTAGGTTTTCTATATAATTCTTTCTATTGTTACTTATATTCAGACTGGTTTAGTTTTCTTTCCCAACCCATCAGTCTCTCTCCCTTATTCCCTTTTCTCTTCCCTTTGGGAAGGCAGAGGGGTTCAGACAGAAGCTCTGTCACTTATCTAGTGACCAGCCTAAGTATGAAGCTCTGAATTCCCCTCTAAGAGCATTCCTTTGGCTCTGGTACAGGAACAATCTTCTCTGTGCACCCAGAGATTTAGTGACTTACAGGGAAAATCTGTCTTGCATGCAGCCAGCCTCTCCTCCTGAGTTTGGGTGAAACAAGCACTGGTTTGTCATTTCTTAGCACTTTTCCCTGGTGATTAAACCTGTCCATTGCAGAGCTTGGAGGCAGGTATTTATTTTTCAGGATACATCAATAGAAAGATTTCTAGAAATTAAGATCTCCAAAAGACCCCAATTATATGAAAAAATTGGCACCTGGAGAATTGTATTGCAGGATAAACCTAGCCAGTAAACAGACATGCTGGAAGCAAAATTACTGCTTTCTGCAAACAACCAAAGGATTTGTTTAGTAAGCCGAAAGCAAAAGAGACAAATTTGCCTCAGTTATGTTTATATGAAAGTTTACTCCAGTCACTCACAAAGGCACATCACAGTTTATTTGCACAACCACAGTACCAGGGACTCCTGACAATAGGCTTAGGTCCTACCAAAAGCCATCTTCTTGAAGAAGATCCATCCCCAAGGCACTGAAACTGCCTTTTTACATTCTCTTTTCTTGCTTAATGACTATATATATATATAAAAGAATCTCTGTATTTCAAGCAGCATTTTCCTCCATTATGCACTAATGGTTAATTCACCACCCTGACAAAAGCACTACTTAAAGATCAATTTTACAGTTGGAATTGAAGAGTGTATGAAGAACAATCACTCTATTCAAGGCATTACTGCAGAATGAGGAGCCTGATTTAAGCAAGTTTCAAGAGATTATACTGTCTACCAGCAGCAAAACTCATCATCCTGTGTGTGTGAGAGATTCCATACTGGAAGTATATGGATGTGACTAAACAGTCACTGCTAACACTATCACCAAACCATCTCCCTGCAAGAGGCTGAGTGACCAGTGTTGTAAGAAAACAAAAAAAAACAGTGGTATATTGGGCTAGGGAGATGCTGAGGGCACTGGAGCAGCTCTGGCAGGAGGAGGAAAGGCTGAGAGCCCTGGGGCTGTTGAGCCTGGAGCAGAGCAGAGCCAGAGGGGAGCTGCTCCATGCTGAGCAAGAGCTGAAGGGTGCAGGGGGCAAGAGGCTGGGGCCACACTCTGCTCAGGGGTGCCCAGGGCCAGGCCGAGGGACAATGGGCACACACTGGAAGCCAGCAGCTTCCAGCTAAGCAGCAGGAGAAACTTGTTTGGTGTGAGGGTGCAGAGCCCTGGCCCAGGCTGCCCAGAGAACTTGGGGAGTCTCCTTGTGTGGGGAGATTCCCAGGCAGCTGGAGGTGATGCTGGGCAAGCTGCTGGGGGTGAGCTGCTGGAGCAGGAGGGGTTGGACTGGGTGATGCCCAGAGGTTCCTTCCAAGCCCCATGATTACTAATCCTTGCTTTGCTCCATTTTCAACAATTCTGAGAGTAAGTGAAGGGTATGCGAAATCTTTGCAGTGCTACTCATAAATATGTAACCTTGCATGCATCAATGCACCTACTCCAATATGCATCCCTGGAGGGACTTGGTACATTACTGTGATGATGGGAAGAGTACAGACACAGCGACATTACAGTTCTTGAGTTCATGGCTTCCCAAAAGTGCATCCCTCCTATTTCTGGGACTGACACAGAGAGAGCTCCTGCCCTTGCTGGATGCTGAGGTGAGCCACCATGCCTCCCTGCAGAGCTCTGCACCAGTCCTGCTCCTGCTCCACAGCCTGAGTGCCACAGCAGTGATCCTGCAGAGCACACAGCATCGCTGCTACACAGGATAAATGAAATGCCTTCTCCCTAAGAACTGTCAGGCTGACAGCAAACTCAGGAGTATGAAGAATGAGGAAAGCCCTCCAGAGCTGGAGGCTACACAGCCAACAAAAGAAATGGATAGGAAGACACTGGTTGTCAAAAGAGATGGAGTGTGAGACACACATCTGATGAGCTCTAACCATCCATCATGGCAATATCACCAAATCACTAATTTTTGTGCTGGTACTGAGAGGAATAAGAGAAAATATCAACAAAGGAAAATGTTCTTGCAGAGTCACATAGTTTCCATCAAACATTGGCCCAGGCTGCCCAGGGAAGTGCTGGAGTCACCATCCCTGGAGGGGTTCAAGAAACATGTAGATATGGTGCCTGGGGCCATGGTTTAGTGATGAGCATGGCAGTGTTGGGTAGACAGTTAGACTTTATTATCTCAGAGGTCTTTTCCCAAGCACAGCAGAGCTGTGACCTCCACAGGGTGTTATCCAGCAGACACTGCATGGAAATTGGTTCTGGAGATCACCGATTTCTCCCAAATTGCTTCCTAAAAGGTTACAGTCTACAACTGCCCTTAGCCCAATTAACTGAAGAGAAAAATTAACTGGTGCAGAGACTACCTAACCCCTGGCTAATGAGGGCTTTGGAAGTACCAGCAAGCTGCTTTCAGTACTCCTTCATGCACACCACTGCACCTCAGTCTTGTTTTCAGTGAGGAGAAGGGTTTAGTGCTGCACTCCACACACTTGCAGAGTGTTTTAATAGCTAGTTACCTAGCTCTTCACTTGTGGTTACAATCTGCCACCATATTCATCTCCCCCCACAACTAGCTGTCAGGGGAAAAGGTGTATTACTCAGAGGACCCAGGTGAAAGAAAAAAGAGCACCAAAGGTAAGAAATTCATGATTTATCTGCCTTCCAAAACAGAAAGGTGAAGCAAGGCATGTCCTGTGCTCCATTATACAGATTTGCACATGGCAAACTGCAATACTGAAAGAGGAACAAAAATAGTACTGCAGAAAATCAAAGAATCACAGAAGAGACCTCTAAGATCATCAAGTCCAACCATACCTATCACTTAATCAAAACTACTTATCCCTGACACCAGAGAACAGCACAAAGCCCTCACACTTACACATCTCCACCAGCAAGTTGTAAGGAAGCTGCAAGGTACTGTAGCATATTTATGAGAGAGATGCTATAGATTAATTCCTAAACTCCCCTCCATAATTTATAGGGTATTTACAGAGTAAAACAGTCATCACATAGCAAACACCACAAATGCCTTCACTTAAACTTAAGGGCATTTCTAATGAGTGCTCAGAAAGAAGAGTGGCATCATAAACCAGCCCATGACAAGCAGATTAAAATGCACAGGAGGAAGAAGAAAGGAAATGCATTTTTAAGGCAGTTGATGCACTATAAATTTTTAACACCCTATAAAGCCTCTCATTTAGTTAGAAATATTTATATACTATTAAGTACATTATTCCAATTCAGTGCAAGAAACTAGCCTTAACTTGCTTTACAGAGCACTTAAGATTTTCTCACGCTAACACATGCTACAAATTGGGGCTCAACCAATTAGTACCAAAGTAGCATCATTTCTCCATTCCCTCCCAAATCCTCCCTGAGCATAGCTACTTTTTCTCTAGTTAACTATGCAAAGCAGTTGTACATTAGCTTTTTGGCTATCACATGCAATAGATTTGATGAGCAAAGTCTGAGCTGAGCAGTTAGTGATATATGCAGGATAAGGCACAGCTCATGCATTTGGTAGTAACTTAAGACTCCTAGTAAGTAAGATCCTTCAGTATGTGTTTTTAGCCTTGAAACAGCAGCAGAATTTGGTGCACTAAGAGTAAGGAAGCAGCTCCCTGTGCGTGCTGCAGCTCTTCCACACTGGAGGGAGACAGAAGTGATGTGGCTCTAGCTGGAGGCATCGCTGCCACGGAGCAATTAAGACAATCAGCCCCTCAGTTACACATCGTTCCACTGTTTCCCCACAAATCAGCTGCGAGATCAAAGCCTTAAACACCAAGTGATCAGACAGACATACATATTTATTTACCTACAGAGATGCTAAAGCTCCATAGAGGGAATTGGGAGCATCTCTTAAGGAATGTGTCTGATGTGCTCCCTCCTTCATTAGTGGCTTTGAGGAATAGGCTGTGGAAGGACCTTGTTAGCAGACAGCCTGCTCCCCATCACAACAAGACCATGGCAAAAAGCAGGGGTGGCACTGGGAATCACAAGGCCCAAGATATACAATTAGCGTCTCAGGTTTGGGGCTGAATTACTGTAATAAATGATGCTGTATGCCTTGGCACAAAGCCAAGAGATCTCTCTCCTTAGCTGCTCAAGCCTGTTGATGCTAAGTACCCTATCCTCTTCTGGAGGCTGGTGGTTTTGTTCTTTAAATGCCTTGATGATGTTCCTCTGCATACATACCCAGATTTTTAATTGCTATTTAATATTAATGCAGTTTGCAGAATCAGAGGAAAGGGTTTTTTTTTAAATTATTTAATTTTAAAGTCCACATCAGCTTCAAAGTTATGACTATAAATATAACTGTGGGAGACAGATGGACCCAGGAGCTCCTCAAGGGTGTAGTTCATCCTCTACCACAAGACTGAACATCTAGAGATGGCCCAGTTTTGGTACAGGCTCCCCAGAAAGCTGTCAGGACCCCCCAGAGAGTTGCCTGCTTCTACCTCTGACACTGTCACCTCCTTGACGAGCTCGTTAGTTACATTCTGTGTTCAGAAGTCACAGTTAATTAGCAGACTAAAACTTATGTCACTTGTCTGAGTTTCCATCATTTTCACTGTCAGTTTGGGCATGGTTGATAGCAGATCAATTGCTCATGTTTCTAATACTCGGAGAATAAATCTTGCAGCAAGGCATTTTTCTTTCTCCTAGTGAAGTTTTAATTGACTTCTATGGACAAAGCTCATTTTATGTATTTCAGCTGCTTTAATTGCTGATCACTTCCCTGGGTTTCTTTACCACAATCATATTAAATATTAGGTTATTTAAAAAGATTAGGGAGCCTTGCCATCAGAACCACACTCACATTTAGGAGTGAAATTCACTGTGCTATATAAACGAGTTTCAAAGTTCTTGCTCAACCAATTTAGAATGTGTTCCCTAAATCTGTTTCACTCAGTTCCATAGATGGGAGCCTAAGGATTATGTGGAAGCAAATCTGACACCCCTCAATGTATCAAAAGGCCTAAGCCTCCACCCACAAAATCTGTAATTATGTGTGATTTGCACTAATCCTTAACAAGAAATAGAAATCCCTCACTGAAACAGAGAAAGCAGATTAAGGAGCAATATTCTGTTGACAGCACCCCAAATACTTTATGTCAATAAAGATTATTCTCACATGAAACCACCTCTCACTCCAGCAAGAAGAGCAGAACATTGACTGCTAGGACCTCTCAGCACTAACACCAAGCAGAACTATTCTCTTTCCAGAGAAAGAACTATCTGTCAGCAATGACCTGGATGAAGGGGTAGAGTGTACCCTCAGCAAGCATAGGTGACTTCAGGGGAAAAATACACAGAAGCACAGAATCATGAAGGCTGGAAGAGACCTCTAAGCTCATCAAGTCCAACCATACTTATCACTCCCATGCCACCAACCCATGGCCCTAGGGAGAGCATCTCTATGTTTCTGAAACCCCTCCAGGGCTGGTGACTCCAGCACCTCCCTGGGCAGCCTGGGCCAATGCTTAACAACCCTTGCAGGGAAGAAATTTTTCCTGACATCTAATCTAAACTTCCTCTGGTGCAACTTGAGGCCATTTCCTCTTTAATTTGCCCCTTGATATCAGCAGAACTTCATGCTGATCAACAAAACCTGTGCTATCTAAAGCTATCCCACCCCTAGGTGTGTCAGAGATAACTTCAACAGACTCACCAAGACTCATTGGCAAAACCACAAAAGATGGTGCTTTGATGCATCCAGGCCAGCAAAGGACAAGCACAAGTGTCTGTGCAGATGAGCAGGCCAGACGATGCACTGGGATGGATGCAATTTCCCCTGGGAATTACCAGCATTCACCTTCCAAAAGCTGCTTCCATCAGTCAGCCCAGGGAGCCACCAGCTACTACTCACACATGAACTGCACAAGGATTACCTCTGAAAATTGCATTGTAATGTTTATCTTCAAGGAAAAGTGACTAAGAGAAATGACTCAGAACATGCAAGAATATTTAATTGGCACACTGTTAGGAGAACATTAATTGCCAGCTCTAATACACTGAATAAATTAGCACAGCCAACAAGCTGGAGACTGACATGCATTATCATGTACTTCACACTGCCTCTTTAATTATTCAGAAAGTCAATAAATTATTCCCAGCCTTTCCTTTTCTTCTGTTTCATGTTGTCCTTGTGGATTTTAAACACATTTCAAAAGCTCTTCCTTTCAAATTCAAGTCTACCAAGCATCAGTAATTCAGCTTTTTGGTTTTTCTTCCACAAAAGTATGTACATAGGCACAGAAATCATTGTCTCTGCAAGATTTTAGTCATATTTGTAACAAACAAACAACTTTAAAGCTTCAACACCATGAGCACCACTCTAATTTTAACAGCCCATCAGTACAGGCAGCTTTGTTTCTGAGACAGGGACCTCCACACTCTTCCCTGTAATCCACAACCTTGCCCACATCCATCTCTAGTTCCCTCTTTCAGTCCCACCAATAAAGACTATTTTTAGCCAGAGCAAATGTCAGTGTACAAATAAAATTAAGAATGCAATTAACATCCCCAGATAGAATGAGCTGCTTAATTACCCTTGGAACTAGGCCTTCTGAAGAGCCAATAAACTTTGAAGTGGTTTTGTTACCAAATTAACCATCACAAAGAACATCAGACTGTTTGCATTACCCACAGAGAAAGGTCTAAGAGTCAGGACACCAGAGCAAGGATGAGATTCTGCCATTAACCCAGTGGAGAATGTTCTAGAAGCTTCAGTTTGTCTCCCATCAGCCCCTACTTGATGGAAAGTCCTGCAGAGAGGACACTGTCCCCAGGAGCACACCACATCCCAGTCTCTGCTGAACCTGCTGACCATGACCACACTGCTCCAAGCCAAGGAAGGAGAAGCTGTTCCCAAAGGGCCACAGGGCTTTTTGGAGGAAACATCTATGTTTACTAGAACTCCAACGCTATCCTACCAGGAGAGACTTGGATGCCAATCCACTCATTTCATTTCAGAGGGCAAAAAAAAGGCCCTGAGAACACTGCAAGTTTCTCCCTATCCCACCAAAAGATACAATTACCATTCTTCACTTGTGGAACCACACCAGAAAGCAGTGAAATAACTCACCACAGGCCCCATGGAAAGGTAAGATAACAAGCAAAGACAAGCATCCTTGTCCTTCAATCTGTGATCCTGTGGTGCTGGAGCTGTTCCATCACTCCAGAAGAAACAGCACTGCTATCTCCCCAAAATGCCCCAGAGTAGCCCTCCTCCAGACTGATGGAGATGTGATCCAACCAACTTTCTTCCCATTTCTCTTCTGCTCTCTCTGCACCCTTATCAAACACACAAAGTCAGGTAGGACACTCTGGATAGATCACTTTGCTGATCAAAAGCTATCTTCAAGATCAATTTTGACTGGTTAGGGGGTTTTTAACACTTCCTAATTACTGAGACACTTAAACTGCCAGAGCGGAGAGGGTAACACAGCACCACACTGTAGTTAGAAAGCACCAGGGATGTGCTCCTGTGTGAGCAGGAATCTCCTCCCCATGCAGAGCTGTTAACACATGGTTTGGCTGCCAGGCTGCTGCCAGGAGGATGCTAACTGTAACTAGAGCAGTGACTCCGTGACATCAACACACACCCGTGTGAGAGAACAGAGCTAAGAACCTCCATCAAGCACTGACTTCTCTAATATCTATCACTCTGGGTTGTATTTTGCTCAAGTGGCCTGAATGAAGTTCATAAAAAGCTATCAATGAGAGGCTCAAGTGCTCATCCATTTACTAGAATAACATTTAAACAATAACCAGAATGCTAAATTAAACAGCTTTGTGCTGCTCTACCAGATTGGAATTCCAAGTGAGCATCTGTCATACCAAGTTAGATTAGGCTTTATAACCATGTTTGTTGTAGTGGAGATTCTGACAGGCCCTTGACTACTAAATGACAGCACAATAATTACTTTTCATCTTTGTTAAGACTATCTACCTGCAATTGGGAAGCTTTTAGCACAGGATGAAATGAGATCTTGGAGTAATTCTCAACTACCACCTAGCCTAGCATCTTCCTGTCCTTTCTCTGGGCACTTCCACTTTATTGCTTGACAGCATCGTTGAATCATTCAGATTGGGAGGGATGATGACCTCTGGAGATCATCTGGTCCAACCCTCCCGCTCAAAGCAGGAGCAGCTGCAGAAAGCTTCTCAGTACCACATCCAGGCAGGGTTTCAATTTGCTATTGGCTGACTTGGAGGCTTCCTTGCTAGAAGAGTAACTCTTTTAATGCTTTAAAAAAGGAGAACAGACTGAGAAGTACCAAACCTGCTTTCCCAAACAGTGCTCTGATACTCAGGTCACAGACCTGCCTCCCTGCTGCTGCAGGACTGAACCCAAATCATTTGAGTTTGAAGGACCAAACCTGCTAAATTTCACTGTGCCTTCTCCTTGTCATGGCACATATTTCACATGCAGACTTTCAGGAAGGGACTGTTCCAGAAAGAAGCACTCTGGAACCCCTGCAGCAGATCCCCTGTGCTCACCTAAGGGCAATGCTGTGATCAAACTTTATTCTGCTCTAGTGAGACCTCATCTGGAGTACTGTGTCCAGTTCTGGAGCCCTCAATACAGAAAGGACATGGATCTGATGGAGCAGGGTTGGAAGGGACCTCTGGAGGTCATCTAGCCCAACCCCCCTGCAGTGGCCAGGGACATCCCCAACTAGAGCAGCTTGCCCAGAGCCCTGGCAAGCCTCACCTGCAATGCCTCCAGGGATGGGAACTCAACCACCTCCATGGGCAACCTGGGCCAGTGTTCCACCACCCTCGTGGGGAGGAACTTCTTTCTAATGTCCAGTNGGAGGAACTTCTTTCTAATGTCCAGTTTAAATCTACTCCTCTCCAATTTTAAACCATTGCCCCTTGTCCTTTCAATTATTATTTCAATCATTACCAGCTCATTAATTTTGGAGATTGCAATGGTACTAAAGTTGGTTTTAGGTAATTTTAAAGTCCTGCGACTGCACCAAAAGTACTTCAAAGCCTACTTTTCTCTTTCAGCATGCACTGGAGCCAACAACCATACATTGCCTTACCCCAGGACATCAGCTGTACACCACTTTTTTGTTTAGTCCTGCCCTTTCTAGACATTGCACAGGTCAACATGACATCAGACACCATGTTAAATTCTGTGAAGCACTGGTCAAAATGTGGTACTTACACCTAAACACTAGACTCAGTGTAGCCAGGGAGCATGGAGGATATCATGCAGCCTAGTGTCAAGCAGCACTTGTTCCCTCCTCTTTCAGCTCTAACCAACATGTCAAGAGCAGTAACAAAACCTGGACTCCAGAGATGCTTCAGTAAAGGACATTTAATTCAGAACCAGACTGACCCATGAATGGTGCCAATTCCTGCCCTGATAGAACTCCAGGTGCTATTTGTCCCTGGGCTCTGCAGGGACAGAATTTGTCCCATCAAGTGTTGCTGCTGGAAGTGGAGCTCAGCACAAGGAGGTCAGTACCTCTCCCCTTTCCTTCTACATGCATCTGCAGATTAAAGCTCTCACCTCAGCTTTGCTTCTCTTTACACTGATGCAAACTCTTAACTCAAGGGAGTAGCTCTGAACGCATGGGTTAACTTGATAGGTTGAGCACAAACTTCTTCTTCGTTATTAATACTTCCTGAAGGCTAAAGTCAGTGAGAATTGTATCTCTTCCAGCTGCTCTTTCAGGTAGTTACTCAATTAAACAAAAACCAAACAACCCTGTATGGACTTTTTGCCCTCATGATAATTTTTTGTATCAGGGAAGCTGTTTATATCATTATTACCTTTTTCTGGACAAAATCAACTCCTATAAAATTCTGATTTCATTTGCAGCTTGGTGCATAAAAAGTGAGCTTGTGAAATTACCAGGAGAGGTAAATAAATGATTCATGCAGGTTGGTTTTACATTAATAAATTATTTGTTCCTCCTCTGTCTTTCACTTGATAGAAGAATGCAAAATTAATGCTATTCTATGCAAATAAAAAGCCTTTTATCAAATTCTGACCTAATTCTAGGTGTTTGCTACGAAACACATCCTTGAGTTTTGGGGGGAAAGACTTCTTGGTGCTGTATTAAGTGTAATGGAAGGATAGATTCAAACAGTAAAATATCTACCAGAGAGAAACACACATTATTAATATTTCTGTCTTCCTAAAGCATTTTCACTCTTTTGGAGAGGTGATTAGATTGGGACCAAAAATACTACATCCCTCCAGCTAATGTTTTAACACAGCCTCTGATTCCCATGAAATCACTGCCTATCATGCAAAGATCTGTGTCCCAGAAGATTGTCATTAATGCCAATAAAAGAGATGGTATTTAAATTCTCTTGTAACCAAGGAAACAGAGAAGCACCTGCCCCTCAACCTTCTCCTTCAGAGGCTGCAGGTAGGAGCAGTTTGCTCCAATCCTGCAACAGGTGATGGCCAAATTCTTGGCACATTAGGTCTCCCATCAGAATGGTGTCACAGGCAGGGATACTCCCATCCCTCATCATAACCTGTAATGCCTACAAACACAGACACTGAGGTGCTGGAGTGTGTCCAGAGAAAGGCAAGGAAGCTGGGGAAGGGTCAGGAGCACAAGTGTGCTGAGGAGCAGCTGAGGGAACTGGGGTTGGTTAGCCTGGAGAAGAGGAGGCTCAGGGGAAACCTTCTCCCTCTCTACAGCAACCTGAAAGGAATCATAGGAGATTGGAGTTAGGTGAGGGTTGGTCTCTTCTCCTAAGGAACAAGTGATAGGACAAGAGGAATAGCCTCAAGTTGTGCCAGGAGAGGTACAGCTTGGGCATTAGGAAAAATCTCTTCACTGGCAGAGTGGTTTAGCCCTGGCCCAGGCTGCCCAGGGCAGTGCTGGAATCACCATCCCTGGAGGTGATCAAGAATTGTGTAGATGTGGCACTTAATTAAATGGTTTAGTGGTGAACTGGCAGTGTTAGGATAATGGGGTCTTTCCCAACCTTAATGATTCTCTAATACCATTTTGCTGGTTTAAATGGGAATTTATACCACTGACACCAAGAGCAGAATGCATTTAGATTTTACAGCTTCCCATCTCTAGCTGCTAACCACTAAGACACTCCCAGAACAGGATTTCATCACAATAGCTGTCCAACAATTTTGGAACAAATCTCCATCAAACATCTCAAGGATTTAGACAGAAGCAGAAATCACCAAACTGAAAATGAGTCATCTGTGAATGTGAAGATTCAAAGCATTCCAGATCTAAATACTAGCATTAATCTGCATGTTAACAAAGTGACAGAAAACATTACACCATAATGCTGAGGAGAAGATGGGTAGGAGTCACAGGAACTACAGAAAATTGGTGCTATCAAACACTATTTTCCATAGCAGACATTCTAACTAAAACACACAAAGCCCTTCAAGAATGTACTTAAAGATTTGTTTTAGCTAATTGAGAATAAATGAAATTAATATGTCCTGTTTGAGCAGCACTGTGTATTTTAGGTATGTTCATGCAGTAGCTCTGGCATATTTACAAGTATTTTCCCCCATGACAATTCCATTGCTCTCACCCTGACTCTAACAACCAGTGTTTGTGATAGATTGATTGATTGGTTTACTGATTCAATCAATCTGAGAGTTTCAAGTGGTGTTTTGCCACAGAATCACTCCAGAAGTTTCCATTAACCTAACTTGTCTGCTCCAACCTGTGCAGCTGCTGGTTCTTCTCTTCCCTTAGAGCTTTCACTCCTCCAGCTCTGTCTTGCTGTATTACAGCACACACCACTGACTGATCCCAGGTTACCAAATGTTTAGCCCACTCTACATGTTAAATATAGACAAAGATGTAATAATCACTCTAACAGACACAGATGTAATAATTACTCTATCACTCTTGCTGTCACTTGCAAATTTAAACAGCAGTAACTCCTATTAGTTACCAGATGACTGAAGAGCAACCTGGACATCACTCCCCAGCAGAGATGCCCCTTGGACAACAGCCTCTAAATATCTCCACTGAAGGATGGAATTCCAGCTTAAGTGGCTGATCCATATTGAAATCAAATTTAGGGGAGGTATTTATTTGAAAGGTCTGTCCACAAAGCAATGAGACATTCCTCAAGCTCCAGTCATCTACTGGTGGCTGTATGCTCCTTCCCAGCTCCCTATCTTGCACTCAGGAGCTTCCACCAGGCATCTCACCCTCCAGGACCAAGCAGTTAAACTGGAGCTGACTTATATCTAGATAAATGTGGCAGATTTTACAAGTAATGTGGGTAATTAGCAAGCTAGAGGTTAAACAATCACAGTCCTCTGGTACTTTATTCTGAGCTTGAATGCCCTTGATGGAAATCAGGGAGGTATCTACTCCAAACATTTCTGTTTCTGTACACAACGTGGCTGCCACAACTCCAAACAGACAATTTAGTGGGTGGATCTGTAATTAAATTATTATGGCTCCTATTTCATTCAAACAGATTTCAAGGCACATTTCAAGCTGTGGTTGGATGTCAGTTCTAAGTTGCCTCACATGGCTTGGCAAGCAATCACACTGAAGGAGGGCAGAGGGAAATAGCATCCAAGGCTAAGAAAAGGAGGCTCCAAAAATAAACCTGCTTTGGAATGACTGCTTTTCATTCTGAACCCAGCACTGCATTACTGGCATGATACCACCCCACACCATGGATCTCTCTAACAGGCCTTTAGACTCACAGAAGCAAAGAATAAACAACTGGGAATGCATAGACCATGCTTGTATCTGGGGTCTAGAGGCAGTTAAAAGAGTGCAGCTAAACAAAAGCCTTCCCACTGCATAGGAAAAGAGTTTTGGGAGTGATTATGGACTCACAAGCCAGAAAGATATAGCCTTCCAAAACACAACACAATCCATGATCTCTTACTAATAACAAACTAGGCTTTCCTTCACCATCCAAGCTGGTTCTGCTGCTGCCCAGGCCAGAAACAGGCACACCTCACAGCACCTCAGCCCCACTAGATGCTCCCAGCACTGAGTCACAGGAGACACAGAGTCTCAGGGCATCAAGACAGAGCAAATCATCTCAATTCTTTGCAGACAGACTGACTTACCCTGTTGAAGAGAAATGACCACATCCAGTTGCTCTATACCATGCTGTCTTGCAGCACTGAAAGGGAAAACAACACAACAAATTAAATCCAAAATCCACTGAGGTTTTTGAGTCAACAAGTCACTCATTTAAAAAGCAGCAGTCTTTAGATATTGCCACAGAATGGATATATTTTCAGAAGACCTCAAGGTGTTGAAGCCACCATGGAATTGAAACCACAAGATGAACAAGCAGGAGCTGAAAAGCCAGCTCTGACCTCCTTTGGGACCTCCACCCTCCCCCCCCCAACACACCCATCCTGCTCACTAATTACTTCACCCTCCTCTTTTGTCTGTACTTCCTATTCCCTTAAATACATCTCCAATGTAATTACCTAAAAAAACCCTGCCTGGTTCACCCAGGACCTAACAAGTCCATGTAACTCAAATTTGTCCATTACAAAACTCAAATCAAAGCACTGAATATTGCCATTGCAAAGTCATTAAGGCAGGAAAACTCTCAGTGCCTTGAAGAGCTCCTGCATGAGTAAAGAGAATGCAATTATTCTTCTGCCACCTTTTCTTACTCCATTAGCCTGACAAGCAGAAGCAGCCATGCTAAGCAGGCTGAGATCTCACAAGGCTTTCTCCTTCTCGGAGCATGTTGACACACTCAGCTGTCTCCAGGGAAGTCCTTCAGGGACAACTGATAGTCAATATGTTGCCTCCACTGTCAGGACATCACATCTGCCTATTGAGCTCAAACAGCTCCTGCCAGCTAAAGCAAGCAGTGTCCTTCAACACTTCACTGAATATTAAAGAGAATTCCAGTCAGGAAGGGAGCAGGAGGTATTCGGGGGGTATAACTCAAATGGCATTTTTCACTTTATTTGTAGTTTGGTTTGTTTTTTTTTGTTTTATTAAGCACTTGATGTCTCCAGCAACAAGAATAAATGTATTGCTGAAACATAGCTGCTCACAGCTTGCATAATGTGATTCCAGGAATTCTTCCTGAAACCATGTGTTGCTATATAGGATATTGCTGTCACAGCTCTCTCTTCTTTGACCTAATTCTGAATATATTTTTTATGACAATAGCATGTGACAACACAATTTTAGAATGTCTAGATGTATTTTTGGGTCCTGCCTCATCACAACTCCGGAGCTAAGCAGGATCAGTTGGCAGCACTATTTGTATTGATAGCCCTCAAAAGAAAATCAAGACCTGACACCAAGTGACATGAATAATTCATTAAGTCACCCAAATGCTACTGTAGCAGGAGGAGAAGCTAGTTTGAACCTCATATGAGGAGTCTGAACACAGATGAGTTGCCTTCTAAATGATTCAGAAGGCTGAGCTCTCCCTGCTGCTGAGCCTTCCCAGAGCATGCTGAGCCTCTGCAGCCAGGCAGGCTCAGGATCAGACTGTGAGGCACAAGTGGGAAGTAGTGGGGGGAAAGCCCAAGACTCTCTGACCACCTCTCATATCCCTCACCAGCTTACTGGAATCACAGACTCACATGGAGCACAACCAACCGGACTCAAACCCACAGATGGAACAGCCAACAGCATTCTGGCTTGGATCAGCACTAGTGTGGCAGCAGCAGTAGGGAAGTGATCATCCCCTGTGCTCCCGGACTGGGCAGGCCACACCTTCAATCCTGGGGTCAGGTTTGAGCTCCTCACTCCCAGGACATTGAGGTGCTGGAGCACATCCAAAGAAGGGCTACAAAGCTGGGGAAGGGTCCAGAGCACAAGAGTTGTGAGAAGCAGCTGAGGGAACTGGGGTTGGTTAGGCTGGAGGAGGCTCAGGGGAGACCTTCTCACTCTCTGCAACTCCCTGAAAGGAGGTTGGAGTGAGGTGGGGAATCGGTCTCTTCTGCCAAAGATGATGTGGTAGGACAAGAGGAAACAGCCTTAAGTTGTGCCAGGGGAGGGTTACGTTAGATAGCAGGAAAAATGTCTTCACTGAAAGAGTATTTAAGCATTGACCCAGTCTGCCCAGAGCAGTGCTGGAGTCACCATCCATGGAGGGATTGAAAAGCCACGGAGATGTGGTGCTGAGGGACATGGCTTAGTGGTGACCTGGCAGTGTTAGGTTAATTGTTGGACTCATGGTCTTAGAGGTCTTTTCCAACCTTCATTACTATGATTTCTGACAGTCATCCCAAGTTGAACCCAGTCCTATTCATCTATGAGACAACCTGGCAGAAAGCACCAGTTGATGCTGGGAATTCCAGGGACATCAACACAGGGAGCTGTGGGCAGGGACTGAGGAGACAGGGAAGAGCCAAACCCAAATTCAACGATGGACTAACTCCATCCAAACTATTTGCCAGCATACAAGACTAGCAGGCAACCAGAGAGCTTTGATTTACCACAGTCAAAGTTTTGTTGTAAGAAAAACAATGATTGTACAGTACCCCCAACCACCCTCAGACAAGTGCAGGGTGCAGCTGGACTTAGCAAAGCACTAAACAAGAGGGACTCATTCATACCTCACTCCCTAAGTGCAGCATCTGCAGCCACCACCTGATGCTTCAATACCTACACAGAGAAGCAGTTAACAGTTCTCAAGGTCTGGGACTTTTTTCCCCCTCATAAAAGTCTTGTGGCATGTAAAGATAAAAAAAACGTATCCTGTGAAAGAGACTTAAACTCTAATGCCAGGCTTCTGACTGACAAGGATGAAATTACAATGTAATTAAAGATATTAATTGAAGAAAATGGACTGATAGCTTAGATAGAGATTTGCTGTAGTAAGCAGAAGCAGAATGGAACAAAGATGGAAACATAAGTTAATGTCTTTTTCATCAGAACAAGCAGAAAGGGTAATTCTCCTTGATTTCCAACTGCAGTGAACTTCTCAGAGCAGTCTGCATGAAGCAAATATGGCTAATTTCTGCTGAACTCTGATCCTAGCTGTCCACCTATCAGATCTGAAGTTGGATTTCAAACATTCTTGTCCTTTACAACCATAAATATTTGCAGTTCTGCTGCTGTTAGCTAGATCCTCCACTGAGGCCACCTGGCATGCTTTAGAATTTCCTGAGTCTGTTAATAAGGGTAAGAGGTTGGGGTTTTTTCCCCCTTTTTTTTTTTAGTAACAACAGAAGTTAGTGACTGACATCTTGTCATCTTGTGATGATTTTTGAGTTGTGTAGCACCTCTCAAAATTGATATTGAGACATTTGGGCAGTAAGAGGAACATCCTGCAGCAGAAAATGTGTTTATTTACACACACAGAGATTGTATTTGAAGTTACAGTAGGGAAGCAGAACAAGTCATTTAAATAAAAATACAGTGGAATACTCCCCCCACAATTCCTTATTTTAAACAAAACCAAACCCCAAATGTCTCCCCCCAAAAAACCCCAAACAAAAACCTTCACTTGAAAAGCATCAGGCTTCAAATCCACAGAATTAGAAAGTGATTCATTCCAACATAAAGGAGAAGCAAAACTCAACTCAGCTCCAGGGTCAAAGTTGCACTTTCTGAGATCTTCCACTTAACCTGAGATTACAGCAAACTTTCTCTACTTTTTGCCTTTAAAGACAGGCACTGAGTTAGGTTTTCCCCTAACAAATTCCAGAGATGGTTTCCAGTCCTTGTTTCTGCAGGTGCCTTTGGCTATGCTGTTCAAACTGTTTGAAATCAAGTCAAACAGCAAGAAGAACAGAGTCACATTTGAATCAGAGAAAGCTGGGGAAAAGAGAAAACAAATACTCTCCAGGAGTAACAAGTCTGGTTGTGCATGCTGAGCCTTGTTAGCCTGGCTATTTATAATGAGGATTTACTGCACAACTGTCAGTGCATCTTATGAGCAAAGAAACTCAAACTGAATACTGGAAGAGACAAAGATTGCTTGAAATTCAGCTAAATGTCTGTTCCTGGCACAGCAGCAAACCAAAGGGAAAGAAAAGGTTTTCATTTCAGTGGGTGGTACAATTTTATGACAGAGGGAAATAAATTGTGATGGAGCCTGACTGACAGGTCTGGAAACTGTCTCAGCTTTGTTTCCAGTCACCATATCAAAATAGAGTTGGGTGTTTCTATTCAGAGCAGCACCACAAGCAAAAGACTAGAAAGCATCTTCTTACTACACCATTTTGAAGTCATTTCCTCATTTTGCATTAGGACTCTCCTCTGATCATGAAACCTACAGTTTTTAATAATAAAGCCAAAAGTCTTCCAAAAGCCTGAGCCAGTTTTCTTCAGCATCTTTAAAGCACTTCAGGTAGAGAAAACAACTTCTCTTTTGAAATACTCTATTGTCTCACAAATAGTCATTATTACACAGACTTCCTGTTGCTCTCTCAAAACATCCTCCCCATTTTGGAACTGTGATTACTTGCAGAAAGTCATTTCCAAGCCTAGCAGCCTACAGAAACACTGTTTGCTATGGCCATGCTGGAATCAGAGCAGCTGGGAGTGGGAAAGAGGCATGGAAGGTGAGAGGGATGATTTGATGCTAACGTCATGGTTTCACACCTTGTCAATCTAGCACCAAAATTCCCTGTGGAGGTCACAAACAGCTCCAACCAGACAGGAGTTAGCTCTCCTCTCACATGTACCATGAGAACAACCTTCCTTACACCCTTCTCCTGTCACTGCCTGAAATCATGAGAAGCAAGACACTGAGAACACACTGGTTTAGTCCTACCTTTCAGATCAAGCAGTTCTGCTCAGACAAGCAAAGTGAGGAGGCTCAGTGCTCAGCCTGGGGATGACTGAGCTCAGCAAAGGAAGAAGAGCAGCAGCAGGGTTTGCTTCTGAACACTATGAGAGAACAATACACCTGCTATAGCCACAGCACACTGACCTGTAAGCTCAGGTCTCTGAGTCTGGAGCTGAGCTGATGTAAGCACACCCAGTTCAGGAGCTGCTCAGAGTCCCAGTTGGCCACTGATTTATATCGATGTCACCCAGCCAGTACCAGATGTATGGCTTCTTCAGAACATCTCCAGCAATCTGCCACCTGAACTGCAACAAGAAATCCATGCTTTCCTTTATTTTGCTCAGTTTTAACTGATCTTTCTGCAATTGACTGCAGTGATTCAGCAGCAATGACTGGAGGGAGCATCCTGGCTGGCCATGCTCTTACATCCTCCTGGCCACTTCCAGCAGTAAGACCACAGGCAACACATTTTTATGTTCTGAAGTTATTTATTAGGAGCTATCTTCTAGGACCAGTGGCATAAGGTCAGAAGAGAAGAGGGTGAGGGATCGTACACTTCAGCAGGGATTGGTGCTAAACATCTGCACTGCCTTAGCTCATGCAATTACTAATTAATTCCAAATATTAAAGATGCTTAAATTAAATGTCATTTACTTACAGAGAATAAAAACAAGAGATTGAGATAAAACTGTGACCTTTTGCAGCACCAGCTGGATTCCCTTGGCTGCTTAGGTGATATGCCTTGTTCTACAGGTGTCAGGAGCACTGTTTGCCAGAATCTTCACACTAACATTCAGGTTTATCTTGCCATTTAGCTCATCAAATGATCATCTGATGGAGCAACATGGCAAGCTGCAGGCCCAAATCCCTCACCTGCCAACACCATTTATCACCTACACAGAAAACCAAGCCTCTGAGCATTTTCTCTTAAATAACACATCAGTCTCAATCCTTCTGCTTACCACAAGTAAATGCCTTCAGCAATTACTGTCTGGCCAGGACAACTATTCTGTTCAAAGAGCCTGAGAACACACAGTAGGGTGTTCCCAAAGGTCTGGACACTCCAGGTTGGCTCCAGCTGCATGGACAATCCTACTGTTTGGTTATGTGGTCACACCATTCACAGAGAACACTTGCAAGGCCAAGGAGACAAAAGGTGTTGGGCAGATCAAGAGAGGCTGTGTAGAGGTGCAGCAGTTCCAAAAAACATGCTGACTTTATGAAGTCCCATGGCACAATCTTAGTAGAGGATCCCAAACTTAAGCAGTGCTGAGTGGTTGGAGCATTTACAAGCAACTCCCAAGTGTGGTCAGGTAAAACAGCCCTGACTGGCTAAGAAAAGAATTGACAGATAAGCTGTTGCTATCCAGGAGAGCAACAAAGCAGTTCCTCAAGTACAAATATTTATAGGCAGAAGCAAGCTCTTTGAGCTGTGAGTTACTGGTGAGCTGTGACTATGCTTTCAAAGAGCTTTCACCTTAGCAGCTGCTCAACAGCAGCAGTTGGTGCAAAGTCTTTAGCTCCTGTCTGGAAGAATTAAGTTAAAACCTGGTTTTAAAACTGAGGCAGTGTGTGTACTTCATCAGCTGTACAGCTCTGTGAAGGCAAAGAGAAAAGCTCATAGGAACATATCTGAGGATGAACACATGACTAGTGTGAAATAGAAAAGGAATTCCCTCAGGTTGATTGATTTCTGAGGTTACAGTGGTAAACTCTGAAATGAAAAAACAAGTATTCTCTGCCATTTCCACATGCCACCAAGTCAAACCATGTAACAACCACAAAGAATTCTGAACTACACTACCACTGTATCCATATATACCACAAGAAGGTGAATAGAAAACTTCTGATCACTGGAATGTTGAGAACAATCCCCTAAACTGCTCCCCACAGGCACTGAATGAGTTTGTCCTGAATCACCTGCTTTTTCCCTTGAAGAATCTGAGGACACATTGGAATTTCTGAAGCCATCAGATGATGTGCATATAACTGCAGCAGACTACATTGATTCACATCAAGATTTAATCTAGAGTTCTAGAGTCCAAGGAGTGGAAAGACTATGTTGCCTATTCTTAATTGCCCTGCTCTGAGCATCAACTCAATCAAAGCTGGAAGTAAAGCCCCAAAGTTGGTAAAAATGCAGGAAAATAAAGAACTGACAACATGTAACAAGTTATTAGTTCTGAGTCTAATTAGAACAGATAAGGTTATCAATCTCCTTTCTGTAATAGCAATGCTTGGAGCAAACTAGTAATGGCATGAATATACCAAACAATGAAAGTAATGGCAACAGGAGAAACTCTCTTGCACTCCTGTTGTGCAGCATTCTGGAACACATCAGCTACTATCAGCACAGGTTGGCACTAAAATCAGCCATTGCTCTCAGCTCTGCTCTGCTTGCTGTGAAAAATAATGATCTGTTGATCTTGGTTTGTCATTCAAGCTGTGTAGCCACTAGGTCAGCATCTGTCTCTTTGCTGGACATTCTTCTGTGATGTTTTGCAACTGTCAAAACAAAACAGAAGGAAAAAAAACCAAGAACAAAACTTCCAGAAATACTTTCTAATGACATTTGTCACAAAGCCCTGACA
>VWZO01000139.1:0-10672 GCA_013396975.1 Bucco capensis | reverse complement strand
GTTCGTGATTCGGTGGCAGCCGGTGACAGCGCGGATCTCTCCTAGATCAGCCTCACCTGGATATAACCGTACCGAGCCGCCGCGATGACAACTTTGGCCGGAGCTGTCCCCAGGATGATGCGACCCGGGACCGGGCAGAACTATCCCCGCAGCGGCTTCCCGCTGGAAGGTAAGGGCCTCTCCCGGGCTGCTCCCGCCGTTAACGGCGGCGGAGGGGAGAAAGGGGATGAGGGATGTGAGAATCGCTCTGTGCCGGGAAGCTGGGACAACGCAACCCGGGCTGGGAACACCGGGAATCGCTGTACCCCGGGGGCAGCGGGGGAGGCTCGGCTCCGGTATCGCATCCCGGGAGCTGTTCGTTCTCTCCTGGCCGATGGGAGCTGGGGAAAACGGGCCGGGAGAGCGGCGGGGAACGGGCCGGGAGAGCAGAAAAGCGGAGGGAACCGGAAAGCGCTGGGAAGCGGCTGGGAAGTTTCCCGGACTCCGGTCCCGAAGCCGCTTCTCAGCGGAGCGAAGAGCAGTGATTTGGGGAGTTAGGAAAAAGTGAGCAAATAAATTAAAATCGACTTAAAATCAATTAAAATCAGACAAAAGCGAGCTAAAGGCAATCGAAAGAGGCTTTAGAAGCGAAAGCTTGTTCTCGGGGCGGTTCTCCCAGCGGGAGCATCCCGCAGGCCCTGCCCCGGTGGAGGGCTTGCGGGGGGTGGGGAGCACACGGAGAGGCTCTACCGGTCCCCGAGCTGCCCTGGGGGGGTACTAACCGGACTACGGGCTGCCCCTTCTCCCCTCCGGTACGGGGCAAACCCCAAATCCCGGCTCCGGTGCAACAGGTGAAGCGGCTCGGCCGCGGCAGGGGGAGGGTGGGAGGCTTTAGGAGAAAAATAAACCCCAAATCAAGAATAACAAATAACAAAACCAACAACCCCCCCGAAACTCAGCAGGGTCCGAAGGAGACGTTAACGCCGTTTCCCCCTCCTGCCTCCCCTCCCCTCCTTTTCTAGTCTCTACTCCTCTAGGCCAGGGCAGAGTCAATCAGCTCGGAGGAGTGTTTATCAATGGCAGGCCTTTACCCAACCATATCCGCCACAAGATAGTGGAGATGGCTCACCATGGCATAAGGCCCTGTGTCATCTCCCGCCAGCTGCGAGTGTCCCACGGCTGCGTCTCCAAAATTCTCTGCAGGTACCAGGAGACCGGCTCCATCCGACCGGGGGCCATCGGCGGCAGCAAGCCCAAGGTGAGCCGGGAAAACCCCCGGGGAGAGAGAGGACCAACCGGGGCCAAGCCCACGGTGGTCGCTACGGGGGTTTGCAGGGGGTAGGCAGCATCCCGGTGGGACTGGGGAGAGGTCCAGGGGGTGGCCGCCGACCCCATCCCCGCTGATCACATCCCCGCCGACATCATCCCCACCGGTTGCTCTGAAACTTTCCAAGGCTTTACGAAATAGCGTTGGATTCGTGGCAATTTTTTTTATTTAGACAGTCAAGAAAACACAATTTTAATTAATAACTTCTCAAACGAAACTAGGGAGAAAGGAGTTGCTTTGGGAGTGCTTGGCCATCCGGAGTCCCCGAGCTTAGCTCTCGGTAACCGGAACACGGGAAGGGAGCGATCGGAGGTCGGGACTGGATCGAGCCCTCGCTTTTTCCTTTGGGAAGCGCAAAAAACCAAACCAAACAAAAAAAACCCCAAATAAACCAACCAAAAAACTTCGACATTTCTGCCTGCTGCTCCTTTTCCCGCTCCCTTTATTTTTCAGCCCAAAGCTGCGGCAATTTATAGCTCCACCACGAAAAAGTTTGCCCTAGCAAGAACACAAACAAATATGGATTCTTGCCTCCAGATTAACTTTCTCCTCCTCTAGCTTTTCCTTCCCACAACAGCGAAGGAAAAGTTGAGTTTCTCTTGAGATATGCTGCTAGATTTCCCCCTCCCCTCTTTGTTGTTTCTAAAGCAGCAACGCCTCAACTTCTCCCTGTCGGTGTAAGGACTAAGGATTTGATTTTACAAGGCTGTTCCCAGCCGGAGACCTTTGTTTTGTTGGAATTCGGCTTCGTTTTGCTGGAATTCGGCTTTTTTATTTCTTTTTTTTTTTTTTTTGAATTCGGTTCCGTTTTGTTGGAATTCAGTTTGATTTTTAAATCACGAGGCCATCGAAGAAACATTTTTGTCCTCGGACCTCTCAGTGGTTTTATTTGCTTTGTTCAGTCAAAACTTCACCGGCTTGGAGCTCTCGGGCACGGAGTTTGTCTCCAGAATTTCTCCGGGATTTTTTCCTCGGGGTTTCGCTTCCCAAGGGCTCGATCCTACTTTCCCGGAGGATTTTTCGTTTAACCCGGAGGGTACTTATCTTCTCGTTATTACCTATTAAGTCCCCTCTAATTTCATCCTGCCCGTCCTCGGGGTGTTTTATCGCGGGGCTGCTCGGCGGGGCCGGTGTCGGCTCTCTGGGAGGCTCCCGGCGGCCGCATCCCGGGATCCCAGGGTCCTGCCGCTGCATCCCAGCCCTTCAGACTGTACCCGCACGCCTTGTCTTTACTGAAGCAGGTGACGACGCCAGACGTTGAGAAGAAAATCGAGGAATACAAGCGGGAAAACGCAGGGATGTTCAGCTGGGAGATCCGGGACAAGCTGCTGAAGGATGGGGTGTGTGACCGCAACACTGTGCCCTCAGGTATGGGGCGACCCCGGGTACCGGGAGGGGCTCGGACACATCTCGGCGGGTCGGTATAGGGAGGATGAGCCCCGTTCCCGGCGGGAGCGGAGCCCCGGGCTGGGCTGATACCCGTGAAACTGTCGATGTTAGCTCGCCGGTACCGGCAGCCGCGTCCCGGGAGGATTTCTGCGCTCGACGAGAGTGTTTTCAATTAAATCCTAACTGCATCCTCCTCCTCTCTTCCTCCTACTTCCCCGCCAGGAAGGCTCGGGGCTCGCCGGAGAACTGGGAAACGGGGAACTGTTCCCTGTCCGGCGGGTTGTTTGCGGGGATGGAAGGGGGACATATGGAGCCGTTGCCCGTGGGCTTTTCCCATCACCCAATGCCCGAGCTCGGGAACAAAATGACTTCGGGGCTGCTGTGCTGGTGCCCCGAGGAAAGTTCCGTGGGGACGGGAGTGGGAGGCTGCACCTCCCACCCCGAAAGCCCCAACTGGGGCGGGGGGTGAGGGGACATGGGACAGTGGTGCTGGTGCGGGGCTTGAGTCCCTGACCTGGCCACTGCGGGGGGCTGCTGGGGACAAGGCTGGTCCCAGCTCTGTGCTCCCCCGCAGTGAGCTCCATCAGCCGCATCCTGCGGAGCAAGTTTGGGAAAGGCGAGGAGGAGGAGGCTGAACTGGAAAGGAAGGAGGTGGAGGAAGGAGACAAGAAGGCCAAGCACAGCATCGATGGCATCCTCAGCGAAAGAGGTAAAAATCCATTCTCCCTGCTCTGTGTGGAGCTCTGGGACCAGCCAGGGTCAGCTCTGGGTGCTGGTGGGAATTGCTCCCCTTCTCCTGGAGGTTGTCCTAAGTCCTGCTAGAGTGGCTGCCATGTCCCATCCCGTTCCCCTGCGGCAGGCAGGAATGGCACGGAGGTGGGAGCAAAGATGGCAATCACCACTGGTTTGGCTTTCAACGGCAGGGATGGGGGCCAGGGAGGCCCTGCCATGGCCACACAGGGGCTGCTTGCCCAGCCCAAAGGCTACAGCTCACAGGAGGGCTGGGTGCTGCCAAAGGCTGTGGATCCTTCAGCCTCTGCAGTGAGCTGCACGGCTCCTTCCTTCTCCTCTTCAAAGTGCTTGGGGACAGCTCATGTTGGTGGTTGGCCAAGGGGCTGTGAGGAGGCTGCAACATGAACAAGGTAGCAGGCTTGCTCTGAGGGAGGGGGCTGTGCTGCTGCTTTGCTCCCCAGCTGCACTGGGGCACAGGGCCCGGCTGGGCTGTGGGGCTGTGTGTGGAAGGGGCTGCCCAGCACATGTGCACAGGCCCTGGAGAAGGCGAGACAAAAGTCCCAAATGAGCTGGTCAAACATTTGTACAACTTTTCCAGCTTTTACAAAGAAGGCCTTCTCTACACAATCTACACTTGGAGATGAACTTGGAAAACAAAGAGGGGGGAGTCCATTGAAACTCACACTTTGGCTTTGCCCAGACAAAGCTTCAGCTAGCAGCAGCTTGATGTGAACAAAAGAAGGCAACCTTTTTATAATTCAAGGAGAAAAGAAGAGAAAACAGGCCCACAAAAGGCTGAGAAAAGACATTATGGGCTTGCAATGAGGGATGAATTATTCAATGAGCCCCTAATAGCTGATGCTCCACGCAGTTTTATGGACTCTCCACCGTGGAAAAAATAGCTATTTTTACCTAGAAAATGTTTCTAGTATTTCTAGGCATCTCTTGAGAAGGACAACTGAAACCTACTCTTTAACAGTAGGACATCTCCTTCTTGTGTAGGAACAAACCCAAAAGCACTCCCCAAACTTTCAAGTCTGTTTATAAAGCTTTCAGGGAAGCCTCATCTTCTGCATGGATGTGTGTAATAGAAACACTCAGAAGATGCTAACAAAATAAGAGATTTTAAGGCCAGAAGGCACAGTTTGCTTGCCCAAGTCTAGCTGCCCCTGTGCTGAGTTTGCTTCAGCACTGAGGGGAAAAGAGCAAAACTCAGTGCCCTAGTTGTTAAAATAACTAGTTTTTTGCCTTCCTGAGTTTCTTAACAGAGATTAGAAACAGGAGCTAGGAAGCCTTGCTAATAACCCTGCTTTACAGAGCAAAGAGGAATTAACAGACAGTAAGAGAAAAAACACTATTGCCACTGTACCCCAGCCCTCTGCTTCTCTTTGAAACAGTTTGCCTGCTTTTGGTCTCCTGATAAACCATAAATTAATGCCTGGGCACCTGGTTCCAGCCAGGGAGAAGCCCAAAACCTGTAGGAAAAGCATCAGGGCTTGTGTGAACCAGGGCTCACCCTCAGCACGGTCGTACCTTCTCCTTCCCTTTCTGAGAGGATGAGCCTCCTGCTTTCCTTCTTTCCAGCAGCAAAATTCCTCTTGGCTACGTGGAGTAGCACAGCCCTCCCCTGGATTTTGCTAGGTGGCTCTGAGCCTGCTCCTCTCCCGTGGGTTCTGGGATGGTGCCCGGGGAGGTTTGGCTGTGGAGAGAGTGCTCTTCCCTGCAGCAAGCCCTGCTCCTCCTTGCCAAGCGGCAAGCTGTTGCTTCATCTTATCACTGGAGGAGAGGCTGAAGTGCTGTGGTGGGAGAGAGCTGCTGCTGGAGAGAGGGTTTGTAGCTGTACACATCCCTTATGGTATTCCTTATTCCTTATGGTGTTTCAGGGGGACAACCCACAAATTAACCATCAGATAAGTCCTCCACAACTTTCTCTCTCCAGCCAACAAAAAAAGCTCCTCCTTCAACTCGCTTTGCCAGCAGAGGAGCTTCAATTTCACTGCACCTATAAAAAAAAATCATCAGGTCAGCTCCTGCTTTTTTGGCTGGAATGACTGGCAGTGCTCTGGAGGATTTGGATGCTGCAGGATCGGGTTTGCCTGCACCCATCAGCCTGGCTGGGGTGGCAGAGGGTGCCCTCTGTGACACTTGGGTGGCTTGCAGTGTGTCCCAGGGTTATCCCAGTGTGTCTGAAGGTTATCCCAGTGTATCCTAAAGTGATCCTGGTGTTGTGCAGCAAAACCCTTGCATGGTAGAGTGCTCCATGTTAGAGAGTGAAAGAAGTGCAGAGTCTTCTGCAGGATGAGTGATATTTTATAGCTCTGGTGTCGGAGGCTCAAGGTATTCCAAGAGTGTGGGTGCAAGGGGAAGCTGTGGGATAGTTTGGAATGCAAGTGCTAGGGCTGGGAATTGTTCTTCTGCTCCAGAGCACACATCTAGTGCTGGACATAGGCTGAGCTTGCCTGAAATCCTCTCCTCAGCGTGAGCGTTTGGGAGGCTCGGGGAGAGGTGGTTGTTTTTTCCCCCCTGTGGGTGAGGATAATAATTATGATTTTAATGGCCACTGATTGAAGATTTGGAGAGTGCTAAGAGCAGGGTGGGATTAGAGAGAAGAGAAAGGTGATCTTTTTGGAGCATGTGTGCCAGACAGAGGGGATCGGGTGGCTGGGCAGCTCTCGCCTGGCCTCTCTGAGCAGGGATACACTTCCCCACGCACAGATCCCCTTCTAGCCTCTCTTCACGGACACTTCAAGGGGATTCTCTCGCCGCCGTTTAGGGGTGCCGCATGTGCCCTGGGCTTGGCTGTTTTTCAGCATTCCTGTCACCCTGATTTCGGGTGGATAGCGAAAGAAAAACCTTGATTGTTTTACAGCGCCGCTCGGGGAGGCTTACAACTGGAGAGCAGCCTATGTCTGCGGGAGACACTGCTCTTAAAGGCACAAGGCATGGAGAAAGAGCCTGAGAGAGGAGCGTTGGTGCCTTTCTGTGGCACCTCAGCTCTTAAAGGCACAAGGCATGGAGAAAGAGCCTGAGAAAGGAGCTTTGGTGCCTTTCTGTGGCACCTCAGGGTGTATTTTTAGCGCAGCCCTCAGCAGAGAGAGTCGCTTGTGCCTCGGGTGGGAGCTGTGGCCCGGCGCGATGCGCTGGCTAGCCCGAGCGCTCCCCTCCTCCTCCTCCTCACATCCCCCGTGCTTGCTGTGGCTCTGAGCACTCCAGCACTGGGCTGTCGAGCTGCTGGGAGCTGGGGCTGGGAGCAGGACCCTCCTGCCCCGGCTCAAAGGGAGCCTCTGTTCCCAGCCAGTGGAATTGGCCCCCGGGCCGTGTCCCGGCGGATCCTCCCCCAGTCATGCGCACCCGTCCAAAAAAGAGCCCTACTCATCCCCAGCCTCTACCCTTGGCTCTACTGAGAGCAATTCAGGCTACAGCAGACTAAATTGCCTCCTTTATTTCCTTCTTACTTTCATCTTGGACCAAACCCTTCCCCCCCACCCCGTCCCTCCTTTCTCCCTCCCCTTCCTCTTTTCTTCTTCGCTGTGTGCCTCAGGCTCACATTAATACCATTTCGGCACCACCCCTATTTTTGTGTGTCCATGTGGGGAGTTGGAAGGGGGAAAGCAACTCAAAAAAAAAAAGAAAAAGAGACCTTAGCACAAAAGCCCTGCTCAGCAGCTCCAAAGTTCAAGCTGCTGCTGCTGCTGCTGCTGCTTCTCTGGCTGGGTGCTGCTTTTCCTGTTTGTGAGTTTGGGGCAACATTTTTGCTTTGTACTGTAATGGAATTAGAGGACAGATGCTGCCTGTAAATGGGACACGCGACTGCCAGCCCCTAGCTTAAATATTTAGATGCAATGCTACAATTACTGACTTGATGCACAGCCTTTTGAAGTGGTGGCACATGATCTGGAGGGTAGCTGGGGCGAGATGGGCTTGCAGATGTTTTGATTAGGGTGCCTCAGGATCAGGCAGACAGTTATTTTTAGGCTGTTAAACTAATCAAGGCACTTTAGGAAGGGCCAAGGATTAATATGCAGGCACCAGCTACCACTTTGGAGTCATCCCACTCATTTCTGCAGGGTTAGTGGCCAGAGCATGGGATGAGGCAGATGCTGAGCTAGATTTGGGTTGGATTTTTTTGGGGGGGACACGTGAGGTTAGTGATGACTTGAGTCCTATGTGAAGTCCTGTTGTGTCTTAGGGCTGAGAAGCACAACACATTCCCCTGCTCTGTGTTCCTGGTCAAGATTCACTTACTGAATGAAATGTGATGAGTGTGGCTGCAGGCAATTACCCTCTGGAGTCTGGAATTTCATACAGGACTTGACATATTTGCTCACTAGCAGGTCTGAGGAATCAGCTCCTGGAACTTGAACAGAACTTCCTTTCTGGGGCTCTCAGAGCTGACAAGAAAATAGTGCTTAATTAAGAAAAACTCCAGGATTTGGCTGAAAGCAGACAGTGCTAAGAGTATTTTCTGTCTGTTTTTTTTCCCCCCCTTTCTTCCCTCACATCTCCATAACATGTGAGAGGAAAACACGAGTGCAAATCCATGGAGGTGATGGCACACCAACCCAGTTCAGCTTTGTCTGTGCTTCTGTTTCTGCCTGACCCATCAGCCCTGTGGAGCTCTGGGCCAGGCTCCAGCTTCCAAATCATTACTCTGAGCTAATAATAATTATTTAATACCTAATGACCTCAGGAAGGAGCTCACCATCAAGTGAGAGCTAAATGCCTTGTGTTTGGAGTGACTTCAGAGGAGAGTTTGCTGCTCCAGAGCAGGGATGTTGAGGAGAGTGCTACCTGCATGCTAACCACCTCCTACCCCATCCCTGAAATCATCATCTCCTTGATGGATTCCTGTGTTTGGCCACAAACTCCTGAAAGGAGTCATTGCCTGTTTGGCCAGAGCTGCTTTCCAGATCTTGTAGTTGCAAACCAAGGCAAAGATTGTTGTAGGAGCTCCCAGGATTGCTTCACACACAGCACTGGAGGAACTGGAATTGGCACCTAAGTTTGCCCCTGAAAATCTCACTAATCTCTTTGATTCCCAGAGTGCCAGCGGGGCAGGAGAAGTGCTCAGTCGACTGCAGTGTGGCTAGGGCTTGCTCTGGAAGTGTGGTGGTTGTCTTTGGCTCTCTGGGTTCTCCTAGGCTTGCCAAAGCCTTGATGTCAGTAGGAATTGAGCTCAGGCTCTGCTTGACACCAGCTCTGTAATGTGCTGAGCAACTGCAGCTCAGGGGGTGTGGGGGGGGAAATCCTCCAGCTTCAGGTGGCAGATGGATTTGCTGGATCAGGTATCAGACCTCCAGCCCAGCAAGTTGCTCTGGGATGTGGGTGAGGGTGTGTTTTGAGTGACTTCAGAGGGGAGTTTGCTGCTCCAGAGTTTGCTTTCCTACTCAAAGAGTCCATTCAGCTGGGGGAAGTTCCTCCCAGGAACAGGAGCCAAATGTGTTCTCTTCTGCTAAGAGAAAGTGACTCTAATCCCGAGTGAAACTCCTCAGCAGAACTCTGTGTTTACACAGAGCTAGTGATGGAAGCAGCAGATAAAGTGACAAAGGGTTTAATTAGATAAAAAAAAACCAACCCTCTAATTAACAATTAATACTGAAAGTAAAAGTGGATGCTGGTGGAATCCTTACAGCAGATTTTGCCCCGGGTGTGATTGTGAACAGTAATGCTTTGTTTGATCAGTTTTAGGTGTTTTTATCTAACACTGACCTGGGGAGGGTTGGCTTGAGTGTAGTTTGGTGTTAGGCTTTACTTAGTGATAAGGCTTGGCCCAGGGTTTAGGAGTGGGAAGCCAATCCAGTTGCTAGTGATAAATGATGCTGAGTCCCCAGAGCTGTGTACTAAAGCTGCACTGGGAAATGAAGCACAACTCCAAAGTGCTCTCTGCTTCATTGAGGGAGAAATTGAGTGAAACACAAAGCCATAAATCAGAGCAAGGCAGGCAGTGTGGATTTCTCCATGTAAATGTCCCTTCCAATCCCACCTAACACACACATGTGGCAAGAGAAAGAAGAAAATCCATCAGTAAAAATGCAGGATGCTCCCAAGCATTCCCTAAATGGGATAATAAAAATGCTATCCAGGGATATCATTCCCCTTGTTTTGAGCAGGATGAGTGTGGCATTTTTCCTCCTCTTGCCCTGGAGTCCTCCTGCCCCATGCTGTTCAACTAATTCAGTTTAAATCACTCTGCCTCTGGAAAAAGAAAGGGAAGCTTAATGAAATGAAAGCTCACCGAGGACACATTAGAGTCAAAGTGTGCCGTGGAGTTAGTGGAGTTGGATGTCATTGTTGACAGCTCATTTATTTATCCCAGTAAATAAAGATGCCCCAACTATTCAGTAGGTGCATCTAGAAGTGCTAAGCCACTAAAAGGCAATTAAGCAGTCAGGTTAATGTCTTCTCTTGCTGCTTGCCCTCCAGTTGTTTTACAACTGGGGAATTAAAATCTGAAAAGGAAGTTTTCAGTCTCCCTGGCCAAATATTGATTAAGGAGTTGTTTGCTGATGCCATTGTGGCCCAGCTGAAGGCCACTCCTTCTGCCCCTTGTTGTCCAGCTGCCATTGTCACTGCTCCTTAACCTCCCAGATCAAAGCAGGAGCAGTTCACTTCTCTTCCCTGCTCCTAACCCCCTCTGGATTAATAGCCAAATTGTCTTTAATGGGATGTGAAATTGCAATGGAATCCTTTAGCATCGGCTCTCCTACACTTTGAGGAGGGAATTTGCTCCAGCCTGGTGGGATTTGGGTTTGTTGGAATCACTTTTGGTTTAGCATAGAGTGCACTGGAATTTTCCTCTCCCTGTCCTCATGGCAGCAAGCCATGGACACCAGCAAGATGAGCTCAGGAGCCTTGAAAGAAATTAACTCCCTCAAATTAATTCATACCTAAATTTAATGACCTAAACTTAATACTTAAACTAATACCTGAACTTAATAGCTAAAGGAATAACTAAACTTAATACCTAAAGTAATACCTAAAGTAATACTCAAAGTAGTACCTAAAATTAACTAAATTAACTAAAATTAACTACCTCAAATTCATACCTAAATTTAATGACCTAAACTTAATACCTAAAGTAATACCTGAACTTAATATCTAAAGGAATAACTAAACTTAATACCTAAAGTAATACTTAAAGTTAATACTTGAAGTAGTACCTAAAATTAACTACCTGAAATAAACTACCTCAAATTAATACCTCAAATTCATAGCTAAATTTAATGACCTAAACTTAATACTTAA
>VWZO01000136.1:1012-12902 GCA_013396975.1 Bucco capensis | reverse complement strand
CTACCTGAAAGGAGGTTGTAGAGAAGTGGGTCAAGTGTATCCTTCAGACACAGTCTCCCTTGGTTTTCTGTACAGCTACTCAAACAAGAGGATACCCTTGACAACAATTCTGACCGTCATATATGGAATCCAAAGAAATAAATTTCTCTTTTCACCAGTATAACTGTGCTCTGTGACTTCTTCTCCATAACATAATAACACATCCTTTTGTATCTAATATTTCAATTTTATAATTTTAGGCATTCAATTTGATCAACTTTCTCCATGCTTTGACGATAATCTCTTAAGGGCTTTGGGAAAGTAGTATCTGTTTCCTATTACACTCTCCTGGTTAAACTAAAGAACTAAACAAATCCCATGGTCTCAGAAATATATATTTCATGAAGAATTAAATTTTTTTCATCATTTTTGTTGGTTTTCAGTGGAAGAAATATTTCCTGAAAATACCACATTTATTGTGTGCAATAAATAAATGTTTAATTTGTTCATTAAACTATTTAAGTAGAATAATTTTAAAAATTAGATATTTTTTATCAGCAATTAAAACTTACCACAACTTCACTATGTTCTCCAGTAGTTGGCGTCACACTTCAATTCTGCTTTTATACTTCCTAGCACACACAAGCCAGCTGAATGACACCTAGTACAACTTTCTGTTTCTCTGTATTAGTTCTCAAGAGAGATACTCATCATGCAAAATAATCCCACATTTCAAATAACTGAAGTAGAGCTAAATTTGTAGATCCATGTATTATGTAAGTCAAATCTTAGTAAAGTCTTACACTAGTAAAGCACTAGTTTGATCATTCCAATTAAGTCACTGTCAACAAAAATGCTGATTCTGCTTGGCAAGATTCAAGATATAACTAGAGGACTAATTCAGACAGTTTGCGGGTTTTAAGTAAATCTTAAGTAATTGCATGGATCTCAAGCCCAAGAGGGCTTCAGTTCTAATGGGAAAGAAGGCAGCTTTAAATGAACATTTCACATTTCCATTTTTTAATCAGATATCACAAACCATTCAAGAGAAGGAACAGTCAGATGTTCGGTTTTCTCAGCTTGAAAATGCAAATGTCAAAAATTACATTAATTAAGGAAAAATACTGCTAGAAAAATGGCTCTCTAGCTGGCTTTCATAATTTATCTTTCACTAATGGTGTGATCCTAAATTTGTTATTCATCAGCTTTGTGCTCACAAATCACAGTGAGCTATGATGTAGAGCTCATTCAAGACCAAAAAAGGAAGAAAAAACTGCATGGAAATATCCACAACTAGCATCCCAGCTGAATACAACCAATTACCAGAAACTTTCTGTTTTCAAGTTGTATGCTGTGGCAATATTAGCTATGAATAAAATTGTCTCTACTTCCAATAGAGCCTATAAAAAACTTCACCACAGAAGGAAAGTACACTGTGGTTGAAAGTACTTTCAATTCAAATAGACTTTTATTAGTGGAAGTGTAGAGTCTCTCCCAGATAGAAACAAAATGTTTTTATAAATTGCTCCTGAGACTAAAGAAGTAACTAAACTAAAGTCATCATTAGAGAACTTAAAAATTAGAGCAGAGGAACACACGATATTTCGTAGACAAGTGTTTGAAACACACAAATGTTGCTCTTTGGAAGAGCACAAGACATCTAAAAAGGTGTCCTGCACAAGCCTGATAAAAAGAATCTTGCATCTCGAGCAAGCGACGGAAGAACGAACCAAGCAACTAGTCTCTTCTGTTGAATTAATCCACATTAGGTGCTGTACAGTACTAATTACACAGTACTGGTCGCTACTCACGTGTGAAATTTCCTGGCTACTTCTGTTTAGCCCATTTTTTACTCAAGTTCCTCTGAGACGTTATATAACTGTCCATCCTCAATTTCATAGTTCCTCAAGAATACAGGTCTTGCCTCAGTATTATTGTGGAGAACTCATAATCACTGGCTGTGGTTGGCTAACTTCGGCTGACTGCCGTATGCTCAACAAGCCACTCTCTCACTTTCCCTCCTCTGTAACAGGGAGAAAATAAAATGAAAAGCTTGCTGGTCGAGACAAGGAGAGGGAGATCACTCAGTAGTTATCACTACAGTCAAAGCAGACTCAGCTTAGGAAAGGTAAATTCAATTTATTGCCAGTTAAAAAGAGAGCTGGATAGTGAGAAACAGAAACAAAACAAAAACATTTTCCCTCATCCTTTCTTCCTTCCTGACTCAGCTTCACTTCTACCTCTTCTGAGCAGCACAGGGAGAAAGGGGCTGTATTAAGACTGTAACATTTTACCTCTACCACTCCTTCCTTCTTACGCTTTTCCCCTGCTCCAGCACAGAATCCCTCACACAGGATACCGTTCTTCAGGAGCTGTTCTAACATGGGTCCTTCCTAGGGGCTGCAGTTCTTCAAGGACTACTAGCATGGGTCCTTTCCACAGGGCATAGTCCTTCAGAAACACTGCTGCAGTGTGTGTCTCCTACAGGCTGCACCTGCCAGAAGATCTCCTGCAAAGTCTACTCTCCACAGGCCAGAGCTCATGCCAGGAACCTGCTCTTCATGGGCTGCAGTTTTCTTCAGGGCATGTCCACTTGCTCCCATATAAGGTTCTCCATGGGCTGCAGGGGGATAACGTGCTTTGCCATGGTCTCCTCCTTAGGCTTCAAGGGAGTCTCTGCCCTGCCACTTGAAGCACCTCCTCCCCTTCCTTCTTACTGATCTTGGTGTCTGTAGGGCTGTTTCTCTCAAAATTTTCCCCCCTACTCCCTCTCACAGCTGCTGCACATCTTTTTACCATTTCTTAAATGTTTTCACAGAGGTGCCACTAACTTTGTTGACAGACTTGGCTTCTGGCAGCCATACATCCATTTTGGAGCTTGCTGCAGCTCACTGTTCCCAAAATAGGAACAGCTCCTCTTCTCTTTGCACAGAGGCTACCCCTCTGCTACCAAAACTTTGCAATGCAAAGCCGATAAACTGGTTTATGCAATGAGAAAGAAGACAAGTGGTTCTTAGGTGAAAGTTTCACAGCCAATATAAAGACATTGCTGCTGACAGTGCCACTCAACCTTCTACCTCATTCCTTGTGCCTGCCTCAGAGAATTTTTGTAGATAAAGAAAATGAACATGGTTATATGCAGTTAGTTGTTCGGTCTGCAGAAGAGGAGGGTCGGGGGGACTTTCTCTCACTCTCTGTAACTACCTGAAAGGATGCTGTACTAAAGTGGGGCTCAGTCTCTCCTCCCAAGTAACCAGTGATAGAACTACAGGAAATGGCTTCAAATTGTACTGGGGAGCTTCAGATTAGACACTAGGAAGAATTTCTTCACCGAGAGGGTTATCAGGCATTGGAACAGGCGACAGAGGGAGGTGGTGGAATCACCATCCCTGGAATTGTTCAAAGAAATGTAGATGTGGTGCCTGGGGACTGCAAGCAGCAGTTTGGGGTGGATGGTTGGACTATATGACCTCAGAGGTCTTTTCCATCCGTAATGATTCTATGATATATTATCATTGAAAAATTTCCTGGGAACCTCTCATTTCTATTTTTTCTCCAGCTACAGGAGTATGTACATTTACTTTTGCAACAGAAACTAAGCATGCAGCTATTCATTGTGTCAACATGTACTGCACTGCCCACAATCAATTTTTATTTGCTGATTTCCCAATACCTTGTTCAACCTTTATCCACAAGGTTAAGACAAAAGTAAGCATAATAACATGCATCAAATAACACACTAAACACATCTGAACTATATTTCAGTACTAGAACCACGTGAGTGAATAATCAGGAACATAGCAGCTCTGCCTTCCTCAAGGCCAAGAACAAACATTTGTTTAAGGTCAACTTTTCTAGCTTTCAAAGTTTTACAGTCATTCCAATTTAAAAATCATAGAAAGGTTAGATTTGGAAGGGACCTTTTGAGGTCATCTAGTCCAACCCCCCTGCTGTAAGCAGGGACACCTATAACTAGATCAGGTTGGTCAGAGCACTGTCCATCCTGACCTTAAATGTAGATACTGCGGATTGCCCCGACTCAGATGCAGGACCTTGCATTTGGCCTTGTTCAACCTCAGGAGGTTCACACAGGCCCACTTCTCAAGCTTGTCCAGCTCCCTCTGGATGGCACCCCATCCCTCACAAGTGTCAAGTGTACCACTCAATTGGTGTCATCNAGTGTCAAGTGTACCACTCAATTGGTGTCATCTCCAAACCTGCTGAGGATACACTCTATCCCACTGTCAATGCTGTTGATGAAGATACTGAACAGCACTGGTCCCAGTATGAATCCCTGAGGGTCAACATTTGTTGCTGATCTCCATCTGGACATTGACCCATTAACCACTACCTTCTGGATGCAAACATTCAACCAATTCATTATCCACTGAACAGTCCACCCATCCAATCCATCTCTCTCCATAACTGTGCAAGTAAACAGAGATGACACCTGTAGCTCTTCCCTTGTCCACTGATTAAGTCACTACATCACAGAAGACTAGGTTGGTTGGGAAAGACTTGCCCTTAGTAAAGGCATGCTTGCTGTCTCAAATCACCTCCCTGTCCTCCATATGCCTTAGCATACTCTCAAGTAGTATCTGTTTCATTATCTTCCCAGGCACAGAGGTGAGGCTGACAGGTCGAGAGTACCCAGGATCATTCTTGCTATTCTTTTTAAAAATGGGTGCAATGTTTCACTTTTTCCAATCATCAGGAACCTCACCTAACTGCCACAACTTTTCAAAGATCNTCTCAAGCTTGTCCAGCTCCCTCTGGATGGCACCCCATCCCTCACAAGTGTCAAGTGTACCACTCAATTGGTGTCATCTCCAAACCTGCTGAGGATACACTCTATCCCACTGTCAATGCTGTTGATGAAGATACTGAACAGCACTGGTCCCAGTATGAATCCCTGAGGGTCAACATTTGTTGCTGATCTCCATCTGGACATTGACCCATTAACCACTACCTTCTGGATGCAAACATTCAACCAATTCATTATCCACTGAACAGTCCACCCATCCAATCCATCTCTCTCCATAACTGTGCAAGTAAACAGAGATGACACCTGTAGCTCTTCCCTTGTCCACTGATTAAGTCACTACATCACAGAAGACTAGGTTGGTTGGGAAAGACTTGCCCTTAGTAAAGGCATGCTTGCTGTCTCAAATCACCTCCCTGTCCTCCATATGCCTTAGCATACTCTCAAGTAGTATCTGTTTCATTATCTTCCCAGGCACAGAGGTGAGGCTGACAGGTCGAGAGTACCCAGGATCATTCTTGCTATTCTTTTTAAAAATGGGTGCAATGTTTCACTTTTTCCAATCATCAGGAACCTCACCTAACTGCCACAACTTTTCAAAGATCAGAGAGTGGCTTGGCAACTACAGCAGCCAATTCCCTCAGGACTCTGAGATGCATCCCATCAGGACCCATAGACTTGTGTATATTCAGGCTCCTCAGGTGGTCACAAAAATGATCTTCACTTACAGTGAGAGGGACTACGACCCCCTAGTTACCAACTTGCTGTCCACTGACTTGGGAGGAGTTACCAATGAAGACTGAGGCAAAAATGTTTTTTGAGTACTTCAGCCTTCACCTTACCAGTTGTTACCAACTTGCCAGACTTGCTCATCAGAGTGTACACTTCCTTCAACATTCCTTTTCTTGTTGACATACCTGTAGAAGCCATTCTTATTGTTCCTAGCATCCCTTGCCAAACTCAGCTCCAGCTGTGCCTTGGCCTTCCTGACCTTATCCCTACATGACAAGGCAATGCCATACTCTTCCTGGGATACCTGCTCCATGCTTACACTGCTTGTGCAATTTCCTCTTGCCCTTCAGTCTGTCCCACAGAGCATGACGCAGCCATGCTGGTCTCTTCCCTTCCTTGCCTGATTTCTTACACCAGGGGATCAAAAGCTCTTGCTTTCTATCTTTAAAGGCCTGCCAGATCTATTCTGTCCCCTTGTCCCTAAGGACCATTTCCCAGGGGTCCTGTTGACTAATGTCTTGAAGAGCTTGAAGTCTGCTTTCCTAAAATTCTGGATATTTAAGATACTCCTCTTCATTCCCATATGATAACTACAGTCCAGGCTGCCTCCAACCTTGACATCACTGATGACTTCATATATATTGGTGATCATTAGACCTAGTACTGCACCCCCTGTAGTAGAGCTGTCTATTATTTGGCTTAAAAAGTTGTTGATGCACTCCAGAAGTCTTATGGATTGCCTACTGCTCGCCATGCTACTTTTCCAGCAGATGTCAGGGTGGTTGAAGTTCGTCAGTAGTGTGAGAGCCTGCAAGTGCAAAATGTCCTGTTCCTGGAGAAACAAGGCTTCATCAATAGGATCGCCTTGATCAGACAGCCTGCAGCAGACACCAGTCAGAAGGTTCCCTTTGTTGCCTTGGTCTCTGCTGCTTATCCATTAGCTTTCTATCTGCTCAAGGCTATTCTTCAGAGATAGCTCTTCACATTCCATCCGTTTCTTGACATAGAGGACAATGCCTCCCCCCCTCCTTCCCTGCCTATCCCTCCTGAACAGCCTGTAGCCATTGATAGCTGCACTCCTGCCATGAGACTCATCCCACCAAGCTTCAGTAAAGATCAAAAGTCAAGTTAAAAGATGACTTTAGCAAAGCTTTTGATACTGAAGATGAAAAATCATGATAATCTGCTGACAAAATTACCTGAGCAGTATCACTAATACACCTATGTTAAAATTACATTAATTATGAAGAAAGAAGCTATTTAAGCTGCCTATGTAAATGTAATTCAGACCCTTCTGTGAACATAGCACAATTCTTAATTACTTTATCACAGACATTTTGCCCATGGGACATAGGCGTTATTCCTTACATTTTATTCATCTGTTTTTAGACAGAGAAAGAAAGGGGCCAAGTAGTTACTTGGAACCAGAGCACTTCTGACAGAAACAGAAGGACTCATAGACAGAATGCATCCTTAACCTCAGCCAAGCTCTTCTTTGACTTCTAGGTGTCTCTTCCCATCAGCACTAGAGCACTAATGAGGAACTTGCTACACGCATGGACACACAGAGAATAAGAAAGAAGATTCAAAGAAGGCAGTAGTAAAAGATTCATAATTTATCTTTATGCAGAAATGAAAGGATATGATTTACGGCACACATCCATAATCTTATTTAAAACTCTTTTTTTGTTGTTTTCCCCCTCGCATTTCACCATGTGAAAACTCCAGAATTTGGAATAATACTCAAACCCACATCATTCATCACCAGAGTTTAAATCATTTAATCACCCACACTGTCATTTTATGAAAAACAGCTGAATGTCATGTTTTGGGGACTAGTCCTTATAAGGAAACAAGACATTTGGCCTGAGGCTTTCACAGATTTTTGTTGATAATTTTGTTGAGAAATGGCAAGATTTAAGGATCCTGGATTTCATTCCATGTATAAAAGGGAATTACATCATCAGATACAGTTTCTACATCTGCAGTCTGTAAAGCATCAAAAGGTGGTCCAAAATAATCACAATATAAAATGTATTTTTAAAAACATACATTTCCACACTTCCAACAAGAAAACATACTTGAAAAAATACAAAATAAAACAAATATTCAAAGTTAAGTTTAACTCAATTGCACTACAGTGCATAAGAAAATGTGACAATATTTCACAAGCTGATCCTTGCATATTTTAAGGAAATTAAGTGTTCTTGAAACAACACATTGACCTTCAACATTTAAGTCCGAAAACGCTTTTTTCTGTTCTACTGAATGTCATGAGTACATCCCCTTCAGAAAACACCATGTTACCTGTTTTCTCCATGTCCCACTGCTGTTCCTCTAGTTTCATTCTCTTTACAGAGACCCCCTTAAAGTCATCTACAGACACAACTCATCCAGTCACTGAGTTCTTTCCGCCTATTTTCATTGACAAACTCTGCCTCAAGTCTTCTCATTCATGCTAAATTTCGGTTTTCACTGTTGGAGCAGGAGTTTCCTTTCTTAGAACCCTCCTTTTACTTTTCACTTTTTTTTTTTAATTGCAGAAACCTGGTCCACACCCTAACTCTATTCCCTGGTTTGAGATCCAGATATAACAATCCAGTCATAGTGTTTCACAGTTCTCTTTTCAGGGCTAACTTCCCTTCCAAACATCCTTCCTAACCCACAAACATTCTTGTATCTTGTCTATAGTCAGCTGTGTATACAAACTCTAAATTGTTTTTGGTTTGGGGTTTTTTTTTCAGTCAAACAGGCAAAAATGCCTACCTTAAATCTTAACACCAAAATAGCTCTGCACAGTCAGCCAACAAAGAACGCTGAAGAAGTACCTGGAGCTAATAAATACAATATTAATAGCATACCTAGGATCCTGTCCCTCAAAAGCAGTATTTCTGCTCTCATGTTTCCTACAGAACACTACTATGAAATTCATTGTTAAATAAAAAATAATTTAAATAAAAACAAGAAATGCAACAAAACCAGCTGATAACAAATCTCAACTAATATACACCTTTTTTAATAAAAAGTACATAATACCTAACTTGAAACTCCATTTGCATTTGTTTTTCTGATGCTGCATTCTTCATCAGTTTAAAAAACACAGCTTTTAAACCTTTTTCCTGAAGATTATCAGTAACTAATCTTTAAAACTTGTTGATTTAAATCAAGATACAAACTTTAAATTAAATATGTGGATTAATATATGCATGTTTAACCAATGTACACGCATTATTAAATGATGAATTGATTGCTCCCTTTTTTTCAAGACAATTATATTCACAAATCTTACAAATGACAAGCTATATGAATGAAAAAGACATTAAAAGAAACAAAAAAGAATTTTAAACTCAACTACAACTACTCAGTTATGTTATAGATGTAAAAATTGGAAAAACTCTTTTGTATTTAAAACTGAGTTCATTATGTGTGGCTGTCAAGCTTAACGACTGCATAGATGATTGCAGTGAAAGGACAAGGGGCAATGGTTTTAAACTGGAGAGGAGGAGATTTAAATTGGACATTAGGAAGAAGTTCCTCACCACAAGGGTGGTGGAACACTGGAACAGGTTGCCCAGGGAGGTGGTTGAGGCCCCATCCCTGGAGGCATTCAAGGCGAGGCTTGACAGGGCTCTGGGCAACCTCATCTAGTTGGGGATGTCCCTGCCCAGTGCAGGGGGTTTGGACTAGATGACCTCCAGAGGTCCCTTCCAACCCTAACCATTCTATGATTCTATGATCAGAAAAGAAAGATTTCTAGAATTGATCTCCTCTTTCCTGACAATTCTATTAATATATTATAAAGAAGAAATGAACTTACTTCTGTTATCTGTTCCAAACAGATTTAAATTAAATTTGAACAAAGAACTGGATGGGATACCTGGAAATAAGACGACTATTCACTTTATGTCCACAAAGGACACAGTTGCTTCAGCTGATTTTGACACGTTGACATAGTCTGTTTCCCAGTGTTTAGTAGCTGACAGCTTTTCCTTCCCTAAACGCTTTGTCAAGACACATGTATTGCCTGAGATGTGGGCCGGGGTGTGTGCTTACTGTTTTGTTCTGTTTAATTTCAGAATATATTCAGCCTGCTGTAACAGTCACTTTCATAATGAATTTATTTTTAAGTATGTTCTTTTAATTAAAACTTAACTTTAATGTGATTAAAATACAGTTTCGATAAAGCCTTCTACACAGCCTCTTTGTATGGCTTCTAGCATTATCTGGTCCTCATTCCGAAGTACATGCAAGACTTTCTAAAAGCTCGATTAAATAATTTTCCACCACCATGAACAATCTATTACATATTTTGAAATACTTTATGATACACAAAGAATAAAACCAATGTTTGTTTCTTGTTAGCAGCTGAAGGAAATCATACAAAAACATTTTATTTGCTACTAAGATGAATACATAGAAAATACATGTTTCCTTGGAATCTGGGCTTTTTTATGTAACATGAGACACAGATTTGCAAATTCTCAGGAAAATTAAGTTTGCATACCAGCACAGAATATTCCTGGGACTTCACTCCGGAATATAATAGTTCGTATTTTCTTATCAGTTTTCAATGCATCCACAGCTTTTGACATCTACAGAGAAAAGGAGCAAGGGGAATAATCAAAAACTTTTTAGTGTGCTTAACTTCAATACTTCACCTTTATAATAAAAACTATTCTTCTTACCATTTTTAAAAGATCTTTGTTGAGTGCATTCTTGGCATGAGATCTGTTTAATCCAAGCACCACAATTCCTGCAGAGAAAGAAAAATTCTATCATTGTTACAATGTAGTAAAATATGTATTACTCATCACTGAGGACTAGAAAAAAACAAAAAAAACCACACAAACTAGTAACTCAATATTGAGTTTCTGAACGAGAATAATTGACTTACGTTTTCCAATGGTAAAAATGTCAATGTTCAACAGAAGTGGTATTTATTTTAAGACCAAAATACAGCTCTAACACCTTCACATGGAATTAGTGCTTACAAAGCCTGAATGTATAATTACACAATTGCATGCACAAATTTCATGATTGTGTGTGAAGTGCTGACATGCAATCAGGAAAGATAATTTTAAAGCATACATTCCTATATTTAGACAGCCTGCCTCCAGAGATTTCTCAAAGCAAGAAGTGCTAACATAGCTAAGACTAGTAACTCCAATACAGGTAAAAGGAAGTCACAAACAAGGAAAGCAAGCTACCAACACGAAACCTGAACTTTTGTTTAAAAAGAGAAAAATATAAAAAAAAATTCTCCCACGAGACACAGAAACTGCACTCAGTGCTTGGTGCACAGTTCCAATTACACATTCACCTGAATTCAAAACACCAGCACAGAAACTAAATGATTCAGCCCTGCTAAGGTCTAGTCAGGACTATTTTATTTTATTTGGACAATATAGGGGTGAGGGGAGAAAGACAAAAGAAATAGGACAAGGGGCAGGAATGAAATACAAAAATCTCAAACAAAAATGCCCACAGTATCGCCATCAATCTGCAAGACACAAGAAGAAATTCCCGAAACTCAGTATTTGCCAAGGTATTTACCACCTCTCTGCTCATCTCTGCACTTATCATCTATACATAATCTGGCTCATACAGCCTCCAAAGGGTGTCTGTCTTATCATCTCACACATACTATTTCTATATATACTACTACTTTTATTTCAGGGAAACCTCTCCTCCCAAAGGACTGACTCATGAGTACTTGAGCCTACTCTCCTTTCTCCTGCATGTGCATGCACATGCATGCAAACAACACAATATTAAAGAGAGATCCTGCTCCTTCTGCAACTACCAATTTGAAACCAAAGCCATCCATTTGCCAGCTACCACTCTCAATATTCAAATGAAAATGGTTAAACCCAAGCCCCTTGCTTGCTCCCAGGGTACAATCAACTGCTATGTATAGGTACCTCCTAAAAGTTGAAAGGAGCCTGGCTAACTGAAATTACCTTCATTCCCTTGTTCACAGAATCACAGAATCGACTGGGCTGGAAAGACCTCCGAGATCATCAAGTCCAACCCTCTGTCAACTCTAATCCATTTACTAGATCATGGCACTCAGTGCCACATCCAATCTTCATTTAAAAATCTCCAGGGATGGTGAATCCACCACCTCTCCGGGCAGGCCATTCCAATGCCTGATTACTCTCTCTGTAAAGAACATTTTTCTGATCTCCAACCTAAATTTCCCCCGGCAGAGCTTGAGCCCGTGCCCCCTTGTCCTATTGCTGAGTGCCTGAGAGAAGAGACCAGCCCCCACCTGGCTAGAACTTCCCTTCAGGTAGTTATAGACAGCGATGAGGTCTCCTCTGAGCCTCCTCTTCTCCAGGCTAAACAACCCCAGCTCCCTCAGCCTCTCCCCATAGGACTTGTGCTCCAGTCCCTTCACCAGCCTTGTTGCTCTTC
>VWZO01000132.1:13692-28997 GCA_013396975.1 Bucco capensis | reverse complement strand
CTGCACGAAGGCCACATGGCTTTGGAACCGCCCACTCCTCACCTTGATTGGCATTGGCTGGCATGGACTTCCTGGTTCCGCCGCAGCTCAGGCTGTTCAGGTAGTGCTGTTATCAGCAACCCCTCTGCACAGCAGGTCTAAAACTCTCCCCCCAGCTCTCCTCAATCGGGATGAATGCTCTCTCAGTGCAGCTTGCTGCTCTGTCTCGCAGACGTAATAAGGAAGAGATTATGGATTGCTAAAGAAAACTAGATTATGGATTGAAAAAGAAAACTAGAACAGCTTTAATAAACAATGAAATATATACAAAACCAGTTCCAAACCCTCATGCATTTACACTGCCTCTGTTTGTACTAGGAATAACTGGAAAGGTTTTGATAAGGAGTGTGTATGCCTGAGCAGTGTTATGCTGAATCTTTTATCAAAAGATACTGTGATAACCACTAGTAAATTCTAGTGATTGCTATGCTAAACTTGCACACTTCTAAATACCTACTTATTTGTAAAACTTAGTGTGTGCTGAATTTGGCTTGCTTATTAGAACTGTGCTGTGACGTTTTGGAAACTGGAAACTGTTGATACAGAAGGCTGGGTGTTATTAGAAACTCTGATTTAAATGTAGCACACAGATTTTATGTGCCTTGCAATAGAGCTAGTCTTAACTGCAAGTAGCGCTTCTAAGAGCACAACTGTACTGAATTTAAAAGAAAGTAATGAATGTCACCTAGGGATTGTGGATGATGTTTAATTATTTAGATGTGCATTAAGACCATATTTACATATTTTTACATAAATTAAAAAAACAAACAACAAAACACTGAAGACACAGTTTTCTTTCCTTCTATAAAAATAAGGGAAAGATTTGAAAGTTACTTGAAATTGGGGTATTCAAATAGAACAGCCCTGAGCAGTATCAGGGAAGTTATTAGAATGGTCTAATTAAACTTCTACATCATTTATAGAAGCAATTCATAAGCACTAATCTCAGAACCAACATATAACACAGGCATTCTGTTAGGACATACCAGTCTGCAATAAGTATTTTGGACACAGACTTCAACTCATTACAAAACTAGTGCTGTCAAACTCATTCATTAGTTGTTACTACAGCCTCATTATCAAGTACTGCAATCCAGTTGTGTTATTTATTGCTTACAAATGCTTCAAACTACAGGAAATCTTTGGTAAAACCAAAATTGATAAAATTTTCACAATAGCTTTACATGTATTATTGCACAACAAGGCTTTTTCAATACACAAGAAAAAAGGAATGCTCAAGTCCTCAGTGAGGAGATTAGAACTATACAACATTCATTAGTTAACCACTTCAAGCAAAATTTCTTTTCATAAATATTTAAAATATTTTCTGGTTTCTTTCAGCTTATATGAACATTCATTTTTCAATCTATATTTGAAACAAGAGCAGTCAAAAAGAACAATGTAAATAAAAATCAGCAACTATACAGCATTTTTTTAATCTACCCTACTACAGCATCAGATCTTTTCAAGTCTGTTTACTTCACAAAAAACTCAAGAGGAAAGAAGAGTGCTAAAAATAATCATAGTCCTCAGCCCTCTGTGGAAAAGAGGAAAATAATTTTCATGTCTATTATTGGACATAGACATTTCTCTAGTGGTCCAGTTGTGCAGATTCAAACCTAAATGGCATTAAGCTGCTCTAAATGAGCTCTTAGCTCAGGACACAGTTCAGTTAGCAGCAGTTCCAGCAAAACCTGAAAAACAGAAAAGAGTTGAGTGCAGGCACCAAATGAGAATTTCTTTTCCCTTTCTGTTTAGAAAGATAACAGAAGCATGCAGGGTTATTCTACTCATCATTCATTGCTTTTTAGGATGTCAGGGAGCAATAGGACTAGGGGTAATGGATACAAGCTTGAGAAAGGTAGTTTTACGTTGGATGTTAGGAAGAAGTTCTTCACCATGAGGGTGGTGAGATACTGGAACAGGTTGCCCAGAGAGGTAGTAGAAGTCCCATCCCTACAAGTTTTGAAGGCCAGGCTGGATGAGACTCTGAGCAATCTGATCTAGTGGGAGGTGTCCCTGCCTATGGCAGGGTGGGTAGAACTAGATGATCTTTAAGGTCCCTTCCAACCCTGACAATTCTATGATTCTATGAACTAGTTCCTTTCATCCTAAAGCCAGCATGCACCCTACAGATATGGGAAACATCTGAAGACTGAAAGAAGGCAAGTGCCATGGTCAGCTGCTTTCAGACAGAGATTTCCCACCCTGTATAAGTTGGTTCTGTTCTGCTGAAGCTGTGGTAGATATGTAAGCAAGCACCAGGGCATGCACCTCCTGAGCAGGCTGCATTATGTGACTGCCTGCTGCAGGAAATGTGCCAGAAGAGACTGATGGAGAGTGAAAGCAGTGTACTTGGATCTAGCTACAGACTTCAGCCAGTCGCAACCAGCAGGAGCACAGTGGGACTTTTGGAGGGCTGTGATGTCCTAACTGTAAGCCAGTCCTGGAGCAATCTTTCCCTAAGACTCTCCAAGGTATGTTTATTTTTCTCAGCTATATGAAGAAATTAGTTTGCACCTTATGAAGTCAGGCAAGTTGGATGTGGCAGAAGAATACTGAGTCATCAGAGCTCAGCAATTAATGGGATTATAAAGTTTAAAGGCTACTTTTCTGGTTACTTACATAGAGTAGATGCTTGTTAGCCTTTCTTTCTTGCAATGCATTGAACACTTTCACTACACCGAAACGGGCATTTTGTTGTCCAACAAGACTCTGCAGAGTATCTGCAACAAATGTTACTTCAGCTTAGATTGTTTCACTTGTGCTAGGTAAAACTTCCAGCTAACACTACTACCCATAAAGGAGAGGACACAAAACCAATGCAGGTCACTGCTCTTGGTTACAAGATACATAGTTCCTATTCACTAACCTTTTAAAAATACAGGTCACTCACTTATGTCACAGGTTGCAAAGATACCTTTATTCTCTAGTTACCCAAGTTAAATAACTGCATATGCAGCTCTGTGACAACATGCTGAGTGTTTTAATGCGATAGACAGTGTGCCTTTTAGGTATGTGACCTTGCACAGTCAATTCTGATCTCAGGAATTATTACCTTACTCACTTAAATGTACCTTCGCCCACAAAGACAAAATTCCTACAACGGTTGAAATCGATTTAGCATTTTAATTGCCTCTCAATCTTCACAAAAAATACACAAGCAGATAAGACAATTTTAAGTCAATTATTTACATTTCGGATTAAATTAGAGAATAAATAGTGATCAAAAGTGTCATCATTAATTTAAAGTGCATTCAGCTATGTCTCCAAACTCAGAAACAAACAAAAATACAAATCAACAATTGAAGGCTATTCTGGGTAGGTAGGTGAATACATAACATAGAATGTAAATGGAGCGGTTTTTACACATCAAGTGAGTATTTTGCTTGCATACCTGTTGCTATTTTTGCAGCAAAAATTGATTGGACAACCTAATGTGAGGGGATATATGAAATATCTCAGTGAAGCCATAAAAGAGTCACTGAAGTACATTCTATTCAGCTGGAAGGGACATAAAAAGCATTCAAGCTACACTTAAATGCATTTCCAAGGCCTAAACAGAATGAAAATTTTTTCTTCTCAGTTAAGTGCCTTTGGGTTTATATGATCTGTGAAGGGTCAGAATTATATCCTTTGAATGGGACAGGATGGAGCATTTCAGAATGGTGCCCCCAAAAGATGCATACTGAAGAGAAAGCTGCTCGGGCATGGGAAGTAAGAGCAGACAAAAGAAGGCACTTGAAACCCTACTCAATCCAGGATGCTTCTGTCCGGGCTGCAGATCCCTCTAACACTGTGGCCTGCAACCTCTTATCAGAAACAAGACAGCAGCACATCACACTATAATCTTATACCACAGTAGTTTCTAGGAGCTAAGTTACTACACTTGACAGTTTCAGTGGCTCCATATGGCTGTAGTTGTGCTGATCAAAGCAGCTATTACTGGTAGAGCAGACTCCTGTAACTGTGCTAGGAAATGCCATGTTTATAAATGAGACATTGGTCATACAGATGTTTCTGATCTGAAGTAATGAAAATCTGTGAAAAGCAGACACAGGGAACACCTTAAATACAACCCCATATATGTGAGCTGGATGATGGCTTACTTCTCAGCAGCAAGTTGCAAGGAAGGCAGTTGTCTATGGTGTGCTTCTGTGTGCAGTTCCAATGTGCTGCCTGTGTCCTTGTGAAAAGGTTTCCTGGTTCCCCTTCCAGATTCAACCAGATTACAAATGGAGGAAAACAGTGCTGTGTTCTACTTGAAATTTGTACAAACCTTTTCACAGAGAGAGTTGTGCCACTCTCTATATTTGTCAGGTTGTTCAGGCAGCAGAACCACCTTATATTTGCTCACAAAAAAACAGTAGTGAGGGTCTTGACTTCAACTTAGATTCCTCGATGATGCAGAAATACAGCAACACTGGATTTTGCATCTACCAATAATACCCGAGTCCATTCCCCTTACTAGACAGAAAAGAGAGGCAAAGAGCAAGGCCTAAATTATCCTTATTTAAGCAAATAACCATCATTTGTATGGTAAGGTTTTGAGAAGCTGCCCTTACGTCCAATAGAGCAAATGACAGGTGGCTCCAAGACAGACCCACCCCTGGCAAAGGCTGAACCCATCAGCAAAGCGTGGTAGCACCTCTGTGATAATGTATTTAAGAAGGGGGGAAAAAAACCCACTGTGCATCTGCAGCCAGAGAGAAGAGTAAGAATATGAGAGAAACCAACTCTGCATACACCAAGGTCAGTGAAGATGGAGGGGGAGGAGGAGTCAAAGATTTCCCTGCAGCCCATGGAGGTTAATGGTGGAGCAGGCACACCTGCAGCCCACAGAGGACCCCACTCTAGAGCAGGTGGATGCCCAAAGAAGGGTGCGACCCTGCAGAGAGCTTGCACTGAAGCAGGCTCCTGGCAGGACCTGTGGACCCATCAAGAAGAAGACCCCACACTGCAGCAGGTTTTCTGGCAGGACTTGTGACACCATGGGGACCCACGCTGGAACAGTGTCTGTTCCTGAAGGAATGCGCCCTGCGGAAGGGACCCATATTAGAGCTGTTTGTGAAGAACTATAGCCTGTGGGAAGAACTCACACTGGAGAAGTCTGTGGAAGACTGACTCCTGTGGGAGGGACCACACACTGAAGCAGGGGAAGAGTGTGAGGATTCCTTCCCCTGAGGAGCAAAGAGTGGCAGAGACATGTGATGAACTTAGAGCAAACCCCATTCCCTGTCCTCCTGCACTGTTATGGGAGGAGAAGGAAGAGAAACTGGGAGTGAACCAGGAAGAAGGAACAGGTGGGGGGAAGGTGTTTTTAAAGAGGTACTTCTCATTATCCTACTCTGATTTGATTGGTAATAAATTAGTTTTCCCCAAGTCAAGTCCAGTTTGCCTACGACAGTAACCAGTGAATGACCTCTCCCTGTCCTTATCTTGACCTATGAGCCTTTCATTACATTTTCTCTGCCCTGTCCAGCTGAGGAGGGGGAGTGATAGAGCGGCTTTGGTGGGCACCTGACATCTAGCCAGGGTCAACTCACCTCAGTCAAGGCAGCAGAACCACCTGGTATTTGCTCACAGAGAACCAGCATAGAGTGTTGTGACTCAACTTCTGTATGTAATATTCATCAAGGAACCCAAGTATAGTGATACTGGATTTTGCAACCACCAACAATACCTGAATACATACCCATTACCAGACAGACAGGAAAGGCAAATAACAAGGCAAAAATTATCCTTATTTATGAAAGCAACCATTAACTTCCAGCCTTACAGGAAAAATCTAAAATGCAGCAGAATGGTATTTCATTAACCAGTTTTCTTACTAGTTATTAAATCCATGCTTAAGCAGAAACAAAAGTGATCTCACCTGGAATGTTTTCAAGTAGTTTTTGCTGTGCTCTCTGTTTTTTCTCTTGCTTTCGTTCATCTGTCTCGGTTCTTGGTAGTGGTGCTACCTTTCCATTTGGCCAAAAAGCATCTCGAAACACACTGATATAGTAAACAAGCATTGGTTCACTGAACATCCAGTGTACGGTGTCACATATTTGCCTGTTAAGAAGTGCAGAAGGGAGCACATCAGAGCTGGTCTTTCATGTTTTACACAGATTTATTCTTTTTACTCCTGAAAGTAGTGTAAGTGATGCTTATTTACACATAACTATCTTAATTTAGGTGAGCTCATTCAACCAGCATCACAGCAAGTTGTATTCCGCTCTGGGTGCTCTAGGATCTAGGTCACTCCAGACACCAGACTGAGATGAGGAGAAGACTACATTTCAATGTAATCTACAAACAAGTATTACGAATTACAAGTACTGCATTGAAATGTATATATATTTCAAGGATGGGCAGTACAAAGGCTCCACGGAGTAAAGATTTAAGAATCAGCTAACTAATTGTAGAAAACTCTGAACTAGTTGCATGCACAGATATGCCTGGTGGGACAAAAACAGATGAAGTTTTGATAAAAGTGCAGTAAGTTCCATCACAGACACCAACACCACATTAGTGAAGGGACTACAAATGGAGATAGCAGCCTCCTCCTGTGACTTCAGGCACTCACTGTAGCCTTCAGCACAGTCTGAGCTAGAAAGCAGGCTCCAGGGAGTACTGCCTAACTGTACCGCAGTACAGCCAAAACCCTTCAAATGAGTAAATATAAAAATTCAAACAACACGCAAAATAAAAAGCTATATAGCAACTCTGCGTGCATGCTGTGCTCACACACACTCTCTCTTTGTCCTCTCTCAGGGGTCTTTCATGCTAGTTATCAGCAGTGTGTGAACACATGAACTGATCAACTTAAAACACTCAGTGAACAGACAGTGTCAGAGGCCATCAGTTCCCCAGGAGTCAACTGTGTGACTTTCCATCACTTCTTGTCCAATTTACCGCTAGGTAACATACATGAGAGGTTTTAAAAGCCATGCTGGCATGTGCAAATTGAGTCACTGACTAGACAAAGGAACAGCCTGTTCTGCTGGTAGATTTCTGGGCTGTGACACTTATCCCAGAAATAGTCCCACTGCCACACACAGCAAAACAAAGCATTTAATCAGATTCTCAGTAGTCTTTTGCCTATGTAATTTGCTACAGAAACCAGACTCACAGACTTTCATAAAAAAACACCACCATGTGTAAGAATGCCAGTATGAATCAAAAAGTCATGGAAAACATGTTTGTATCAATTTTCTGCTCTGCTGAATCAAGTTTTACTCCAGGCCTTTGTATCTGACAAGAAAAGGAATACCTTTCCAAAACTGTTCTGACCAGTGATACAGCTCTCCACATGAAAGGTAGTATTGGGTTTGGCTAAGATGGAGTTAATGTTCCCCATAGCAGTTCTTACAGCACTGTGCCTTGCGTTGAAGGTAACACACAGTGTTGTGACTGCTGCTGCGCAGGGCTGGCACAGCACCAAGGGGATGGGTGGACAAGATCTTGGGAGGGGACACAACTGGAACAGCTGACTGTCCTGAAGTGATTAAAATTCAAGAAGAAAAAAAAAAAAAAGAGTGTACGTCATGTTCCCTTTTGAACTTTTGAATTTTGGACAATATCTCTTTAAAAGAAAAGACTCAGTGGCTGAATTATTTCCCCCCCACTGCTTCTTTGCCCACAAAAGAATTCACCGGGAGGAGCCAGGAGAAGCTGATAAGGAAGAGAAAAATGAAACCCCGCAAATGCGCAGTGTGGACGGAAGCCTGTAAGCATGTCACATGAGAGAGTTCTCTCTTCCTGCTTCCTGCTTTCTCTCAGATTGGCTGTGTGTTTGGAAGTCGGCCTTTTCCCCCCATTCCCCCCCCTTTTTGAGAAAAAGGGGGGCCTCTGGCATTCTTGAAATTCCTCTGGATTTCTTGAAAGGTAGTGGGGGAGTGATAAGATCCCGGAAAAGAGGGGTGAGTGACTGGAAGCCTGCCAGCTTTTGCCGGCAAGGCCAGGTGATTAGAAGGGAGAAAGGGCCAAATCCATCTTTTAACTAACCACCTTATTTTTCTTTATTGTTTATCTCTTTCATACTGTTGTACCATTTAAATTTAGATAAAGCTATTCTTAGAAATTCACTGTCTGCGTGCCTGGTGTTCTTATTTCAATTTTGCTGTCCCTGAACACAGCCAGTCCAGAGGGCTGTGGGGAGAGAGGGGCCTTGGAGACCCTTCTCAAAAGATTGTTCTTTTCACCCTAGCTTCTGGTCAAACCAGGACATGTCCTGGTTCCCGGGAGAGGCCGAACATTGCCTGCTCTGGGAAGCAGAGACTAAAGCTCCGTTTTGCTTTGCTTCGCACACGTGGTCTTGCTTCTCTCTGCTTACATATTAAACTGCCTTTACCGAAACCCAAGGGCTCCTTTCATCTCATTCTCTCCCCTCTTGTCATGCTGTGGGAAGTGTGAGGGAAGGACATGATAGAGAACCTCAGTGGGTACCTGGCGCTTGGCCAAGGTCAACCCACCACAAAGGTGTGTACAGACACACATGCTTACTTCATAGCCTAATCCAGGCGTCATTTGACAGACATTTCTTCAAATGATACATAAAAACACCATTATGAAAAGGCATCACTGTTATGTACATACAGGTTTCATGTTATAAATTAATGGTTCTCATCATGTATAAATATTATTTCAGTCATTTTAAAGAAACATGTATTTGATTTAAAAGGTATTACTTAAAGCAAAAAACCTAGCACAAACTAATAAAAGCCATTCAGAGCCAGGCTGTACAGAAAAACAGGATAGCAAGTAATTTTTAATATTTAAGACTGCTTCACTAAAAAGAAAAAGTGTCTTTTTATAAGTTGGTCTCCCATGAAATATTGTGTTCTTCCAAAAGCAAGCCCTGTGAAGGGGAAAAAATAAAGAAAAAGATATTTCACACATCTGTGTCTTCTCTAATCAACGTAACATATTTTTAAATTGAGCTTTCTGAAGCAAATGCAGATTATCATATACAACAGAATGTCGAGATTATTTTTTTAACAGCTCTGCTCTCCACTTCTCTTTGGTAGAGCAACAATGTAGAGTCAGTTAAAGTAACATCTACTTACTTGTTGATAGTTCTTCCAAAAGTGACTTGTACTAGTGCAATTAATGTTTTTCTGACCCACTTGAACACTAGAACAATGAAAAATGACAGAAGAATAAATATCAAGAAGTTAATAACATTAGGGAACCCATGATCATATATATCTAAAAACTTCCCCTCCGTGCTCCCCTCTCCCCTAAATTACCCACAACCCATCCCTACAGCAAACATACCTGTTAGAAATACTAAGATTTCACTAATTGTACACAGGTCTCATTTGTCTTGGCTGCTTTTCCTGTACTGTTTGTTATATGGCTTTTAAGTCTTACAGATTAAATAAACATCTATAATATGAACTTGTAGTTTATACTGTAAACTTTTATGCTTAAGAATATTTCAAGTTTATTGAGCCATACAACTACCCAAACCCCATTTTCTACTAGAAAAAAGAAAACATCTCAAAATTTACACCTTCCTCATAACTACTTAATATAATGTACACATAGCAGCATCATGCACCCACGAGTGCTTAAGGGAGCTGGCAGATGTTACTGTTAAGCCATTCTCTACCACCTTTGAAAGGTCAAGGAGAACAGGTGAGGTGTCTGAGGACTACAGGAAAGCCAATGTCATTCCAGTCTTCAAAAAGAGCAAGAAGGACGATCCAGAAAACACAGCCTCACATCCATCGCTGGAGAGGTGTTGGAACAGCTCGTTCTGGAGGTCATCTCTAAGCATGTGGAGGAAAAGGTTTCCACTCCACTGGGAGTGGTCAGTGTGGACTAACAAAGGTGACCTATCTGGTAGTCTTCTAGGATGGCATGATTGGCTGGGTAGATGAGGGAAGAGCAGTGTATGTTGTCGACCTGGACTTCAGCAAGGCTTTTGACGCTGTCTCCCATAACATCCTCATAGGCAAGCTTAGCAAGTATGGATTAGATGAGTGGACCACTCTCCAAGTAGATTGAGAACTGGGTGAAGGACAGAGCTCAGAGGGCTGTGGTCAGTGGCAAAGAGACTAGTTGGAGGCCTGTAGCTAGAAGTGTTCCCCAGGGCTAGGTATAGAGCCCCGTCTTGTTCAATATCTTCATCAGTGACCTGGATGAAGGGACAGAGTATACCCTCAGCAAGTTTGCTGCTGATTCAAAACTGGGAGGAGTGGCTGACACACCATCATGCTGTGCTGCCATTCAGTAAAACCTGGACAGGCTGGAGAGTTGAACAAAGAAGAACCTCATGGAGTTTGACAAGAGCATGTGTAGAGTCCTGCACCTGGGGAAGAATAACCCTATCTACCAGTATAGGTTAGGGATTGACCTGCTGGAAAGCAGCTCTGCAAAGAAGGACCTGAGTCCTGGCAGACAACAAGTTAACCATAAGCCAAAAGTGTGCCCTTGTGGCCAAGAAGGCCAATGGTATCTTGGGGTGCATTAAGAGCAGTGTTGAGGGAGGTTATTCTCCCCCTCTACTCAGCGCTAGTGAGGCCACACCTGAAGTGTTGTGTCCAGTTTTGGGCTCCCCAGTTCAAGAGAGACAGGGAACTAAAGGATAGAGTCCAGTGGAGGGCTACAAAGATGATTAGGGGACTGGAACATCTTATGAGGAAAGGCTGAGAGACCTGGGATTCTTTAGCCTGGTGAAGAGAAGACTGAGAGGGGATCACAATGCTTCTAAGTATCTAAAGGGTGGGTTTCAAGAAGCTGGGGGCAGACTCTTTCCAGTGGTGCCCAGTGATAGGACAAGGGGCAAACGAGACCACAGAAGGCTCCACCTGAACATAAAGAAAAGATTCTTTGAGGATGACAGAGCACTGGAACTGCCCAGAAAGGTTGTAGTTTCCTTCTCTGGAAATATTCAAAATCCAGCATGTGATCCTGGACAACCCGATCTAAGTGAATCTGCTTTTGCAGAGAGGTTGGACTAGAAGATCTCTAGACATTCCTTCCAACCCTTATCATTCTGCAATTCTGTGATCTTTAAAATTCTGAAAACATTTTCACTCAAATAAACCAAGCAGTTAGCTTTTCATTACAAATAAAGAAAACAAATGTGAGTCCTTTCTAGTAATTACTGGTTAATCTTTCTTTCATACTGTTCACCGCCAGTACAACAAAGTCTGTATTTGGAAGATACATCTGACATTTTTGGAAGGTGCTGCATTTTGTGATAGCTATCCTGTAAATAATTTTATAGACTGTCAAGTGTGGATGCACATTCAAATAGAAATAAAAGTAGTTTATCATCATTCAATCATGCAAAGGAAGATTAAAAAAGATCTAATACTGAAAGATTCCACAATCCTAAAATCTTTTCCATTATCCAAATTGTAGAATAAAATACATATATAATAGACTTAAAGTGGACATTATGTGGCTTTTCCAGTGACGTTCTGTAATAAAGCCATCTTTCCTTCCTCATAATTCATACATTCTAACATGCAGTGTATTTACAGAAAACATGCTCTTGTACTTGCAATTTTTTTTTAAGTGAAAAACTTAAAAATACGGAATGCAAATGCTTTCCCCTATGAGTCGACATTTTACTGCTGTGTTATATTGGAATTTCACTTTTGAATAAAAACTCCAAAGTTATGAACTACCAACGAAGCTCTGTTCCAAACTCGCTCTATAGATTTCAACATTTCCACTTATTGAAACAGCAGAAAAATACAAATTACAAAACAGCCCACATTTCTTGGCCACTAGTAAACAAGTAGAGTTACAGCTTACTTCCTCGCAGCTCAAAAATCTCTCCAATGAGCATGAAACACGGTTCAGCAAGAGAGTCCCTTCTCCCTTCCACCTCCTCTCCATAGTCTGATAGATCACTATCCTCTTCTGTTTCTTCCTAGGAAGAGACACACAACATGGGTATGCACTGCAGTTCCCCATCCTTCCTCTGGAATAGATTTAGTTACTTTCATGCTTTGGGGAAGGAGAACAGCCAGACTTCTAAAGAAAGGGAGTTAGAGCCAACAACTCTGCTGCTGGCCAGATCTGGCAAACAGAAACCTCACCATGGTCCCTGAAAATGGACTGTACTTCCCATCAGACAAAAGTGATGAGGACACCTGCAGCCTTGCCCCAGTAACCACCTCAATATTGGGTGGATTTGCCCACATTTGCAACATCCACTGCCTATACTGCCCTGCCAACAGTAGTTGCATAAGGGAAAGCAGGTAATGTCAGAGCCATAGACTTGTAGGAAGCAGGTGGGAGCTGTAAAAGGAGATGGCACTCAGAGGCATTTGTGATTGCAAAGCCTCCTCTGATGCAACACCCATGATGGACATCCAGGACAGGGAGCTAGCCAGCTGAAGCTGTTTGCAACACAAGCAGCTAGGAAGAAAGGGGGAGAATCTAATTCTTGCACAGGAGAAGCAGACAGCTCGCTCCCCTTGGAGAGCAGACAGTGCCTTGCACAGGTGAAGCCACTCAGTGGGATCAGGCAAGAGCAAGTTGTCCTTGCAGTAAGCCAGAAACCAAACCCAGCAGCAGAAAAGGAACTGACCACTGCAAAGACAAGCACCACTAAAAAGTCAGAGCCCCAGGCAGAAACGTAATACAGCGGTAATTAGTGACCTCAGCCTGAGGACATCCAAACTCAGGGTCCTGAGGGGTGCAGAATTATTCAGACTAGACTCACAGGAGAACAATGTATTGAACCACCTCCATTTTGGCAGTACCCTTTATCCAAAGAGCAGACAGCAGGCTGTTTCTCAGTGTCACGAAGATCTGCTTCAGCATCAGGACTACACCACCTACCATTACTAATGGCAGCCAGCACATCCCTTTGCTTTCCTGGATCTTTGCCTGCCTGCCTATGCTTAGAACAAAGATGTGCTGAGGTAGTCATGATGCCTGCTGAGCCTGGTGCAATGCCTCAGTCTCTGGTTCAAGAATGGCAAGAATGGCATGCAGATAAATTTTCTTTCTTCAGCCCTGGTTTTCAAAGAAATTCATCATATCTTCCTTTGCCTTCCTCATCACTCCATCATCTGATACTGCTTTCCCCCTCCCATCACCTAGTCTGGAAAACCTGCTTCAGGGCTCTCTTTCTCTTGCCTGATTTTGATGTCTGTCTTGGCCTTATTCTTACGGCCACAGTCTTTCAGTCATCCCTTGCCTGTCATTTGAACACTGTTGTACAGAGTATTCTAGTGTTTTCAGCTGTACACCAGTTTGTCTTACTCCTTCCTCACATCCTCCAAATCCCATCTAAAGCTCATCATTGACTTTGGGTACATTTCCAGTCCCTGAATCTTTTCCAGGCATGGCACTGCATAGTAGTCTATAAATAACTCCACAGTGTTACCTATTCCAACACTCCATTCCACTCTTCATCTCCTGTGTCACATGTTGCATTTTCTCTAGCACTGCTCGAGATACTGCTTCTCTCCTCATAAGCAGAAAAAAAAAATCTGACAGCACTGAAGCATACTGTGAATGCTTGCTTAGATTTCCCTGTTTGCCAGCTTTCACAGCTTCATGAGTCCTCAGCTTTTAAAGCTTTCTGTTAATGTTAGGCTAAGCTGTGACTGAGGGTACAGAATAAAAAGCCACACCATACTGACAAGAAATGCCACACAAGGAAATCACAAATCATTATCCATCTTATCACAGATGCACACAAATTCAATGATGATGAACAGAGTTTTCTCCAGAGACACAGTCCAGAGCAAACTCCAGTCCTGCTCACTATCTTCCCCTGGTCAACAGGCTTCTTGGCCCTTTGTTATTTTAATTATTCAAGAAATTATGGTTTATTTTATCTTCCATAGTAGACATCATTCCATATTTTCATAAAGCACTTGGACAAGAGAACAGAAAATAAGCTTGCTGAATTTGCAGTTGAGCCCACAGGGTGATATTTGATAAAGAAAGATGCAAAGCAGCAACAACTCACTGTATAAATGCAGGAAACAAAACAACTGATACTGATCAGAGTGCAGAAAAAGATACCAGGGCCACACTGCTGTGGAAAAGGCAAGTGTAATACTGTGATGTTTAAGTACAAACACTGTTTGTATGACATGCATACACATACAAAAATTATCTCTACACATGGGAATCTGAAAACCTCATGGGAATATTGTGTTTCAAATTTTAATCACATTTCCAAGAAAAACACAGATAATCAGATAAGTCCGGAGCAAAACCATAAGAACTAAGTAAAACATAACAAAACCAAGGTGAAATTAGGGCTGCTCAGTCTAAGAAATACAATAAGAGACAAAAGTAAGGTAGTAACTCCTGATAACTGAGATGATCCTAACCCAAACTATCTTACATTTGCTGCAGATAGGACAAGAGCTAGCTGGCTAAAGAAGGGAGATTTAGGTTAGACTGTAAGAAAAGGTTTCTAACCACAAGAAGATACCTGAGAACTGGGATTATGCTGCCTTGCTTGGCTACAGAACATCAGTTATCAGAGGCTTATAAAAACACATTAGACAAACACCTGCCAAGAATTTTACTAACACAGCTGAGTCTGCTAGGACCACAGGGGTAAACATCCAGTGACCTCTCCAAGGTCCCACTTCTGTTTTTCTGCTGTTCAGTGAATCCCCTATCACTTAAAAAAATGCAATGAGAAGTGTAAATTCTTATACCACAGTGCATTTTCTATCCATTAACACTTCAAAAACCTAAAAGCCTTCCTCTAGATTATATCAACTGAATTTTTTCCTCTAGTTTGGTTTTGGTCTTGAGAGCTAAGAAATAAATTCTAAACCTAGTCATGTCCAAGGAGCTGTATATATGAGAGATGTGAAATTGCAGCAGTATCTAGTCCTGGAAACAGCACTCAAGAGCTAATATCATTGCTCCAACACGCAATTGAAAAACATGACATATAAAAGGCAGACAGAGAGCTGTGCAAGAGCATTCTCTTCTACAAAGTCTGAAATATGAACTAAACCAGGACTTCTTTGTTACAAAGAGAACACAACTGTTACAGCTTAGTAATGTGTGGTTTAACTCAACTAGCTTCATTAATGACCTTATAGCAAATGATAACAACAGATGAGGAGAAGGCTGACATTCTCAACAACTTTTTTTCTTCAGTCTTCACTGGCAACCTCTCTCCCAACACCTCCCAAGTTAAAAAGCACAAGATGGGGACCAGGGCAGTGAAGTCCCTCCCAGTGCATGTGAAAGTCAGGTTCATGACCTCCTGAGGAACCTTAATATACATAAGTCTATGGGACCTGATGAGATGCACCCCAGAGTCCTAA
>VWZO01000132.1:1304-13259 GCA_013396975.1 Bucco capensis | reverse complement strand
TACTGTGTCCAGTTCTGGAGCCCTCAATACAGAAAGGACATGGATCTGATGGAGCGGGTCCAGAGGAGGGCCACAAAAATGATCAGGGGGCTGGAACAACTCTCCTACGAGGACAGGGTGAGGGAGCTGGGATTGTTCAGCCTGAAGAAAAGACTTCGGGGGGACCTGCTAGTGACCTTCCAGTACTTAAAGGGAACTTACAAGAAGGCTGGAGAGGGCCTGTTTGCAAAGGCCTGTAGTGAAAGGACAAGGGGCAATGGTTTTAAATTGGAGAGGAGTAGATTTAAACTGGACATTAGGGAAAAGTTCCTCACCACAAGGGTGGTGGAACACTGGAACAGGTTGCCCAGGGAGGTGGTTGAGGCCCCATCCCTGGAGGCATTCAAGGCAAGGCTTGACAGGACTCTGGGCAACCTGATCTAGCTGGGGATGTCCCTGCCCACTGCAGGGGGGTTGGGCTAGATGACCTCCAGAGGTCCCTTCCAACCCAAACCATTCTATGATTCATTCTATGATTTAACTCTAGTTTTAACAGTTTTAGTAAATTATCCAAAATACTATCACTCGGCAAGACTGAGCTGATCTAAAGCTCACACTGAAAGACAAGAATGTCCAGGAAAAATTAGAGCTGATTCCATGTGACCTCGCAATTCCCTTCCCTTCACTTTAATTTTATCATTAATTTTAAACTTCAGGCACAGTCTGAAAATCACTTGGGGTCTTCTGTGGCCCCTAGTGCAATAACTGTGCCAACAGCAGAGGGAGCATTAAACTCATTGCCCACGGTAAAGTGTGGGGAGTGAAACCCATGTTCCTATAATCCTTGTATGGGTAGGATGTGCTCATTAGCCTTCTGGCAGTCATCCTAGGAGAAGGACAACTCTAATTCCAAACCCGGGCAGATGGAGCTCGTTTAGCCCTGTAAGGCCTTCCATCTAAGAGAAGGACACTCTAATAAAACCTCCGTCCTAAGGACTTGGCTGCCAGCGTCCAAGCTTGCTAGGCCCTGGCAGATGAACCTTAGGACTAAAGGGTGTGTCCAGCTCTGCGCATGCTGTGTCTCACCTAAAAAAAATCCATAGGCTCGAGGGTGCTATCTGCTATCCTCTTTTTATCAGCGCGCTTGTAAAAGGCGCTGATGAGAAGCGTGGATGGAGCCCTCCCTGGATCTTCGAAGCCTAGCCATACATACAATTTTAAACTAGGACAAACATTTGCCATACTGATTCATAGGATCTAACAGCTTCCTACACTCCATACATCTGTGTTCTGTTATGTTTAAGTTTAGGGAAGGAGGAGAGAGGAGAGGGAAGTTGGATGTGAAGCGAGGCGGTATTTGCATTTGCACAGTGCCTGGTATAATCCAGCCAAAATTAAGCTCCTAGTCCCACAAGCATATTAAGAAATTTTCTGGACATTTTTTTGCTCTACTTCCTTCAGTTTTTCAGTATCAGCAGCTTCATTTCTGCTTCATTTCTTTGTTCTCTCTCCTCTCATGTACTCTTATTACAAACTCCCTTTCCTCCAACCATATTTCCTAACTATGTCCTCCAACACACTCACATAATACAATATACATGCAGTCTGGCCTTTTTCTTGAGGAAGTTTTTCAATTAAATATTGAAATACAAATAGCTTAATGTTTCTATGCTACTTCCACCTAACAGTCATTTTAGTCAACACACTTTTGGTTTTAGAACTGCAGTACCTCTATCAAAACATAAAATTATTTTCTTAAACTTTGTCTTTATTACTCTGAAACAAGACAAACCACAGGACCCTTTGACTTGGAAGGGACCCATAAGGAACACTGAGTCTGACTCCTCGTCCTACACCAGACAGCCCAAGAATCACACCATATGCCTGAGAATGCTCTCCAAGCACCTCTTGAACTCTGTCAGGCTTGGTGCTGTGACCACTTCCCTAGGGAGGCTGTTCCAGAGCCCTACCTGATATCTAGACTAAACTTCCCTTGACTCAACTTCGTTCCATTTCTTCCAGTCCTATCACTGTTCACAAGAGTGAGGATGTCAGTGCCTACCCCACTGCTTCCCCTCATGAGGATGTTGAATATGGCAATGACGTCTCCCCTCAGCATTCAGCACCTAGGTGCAAATACAGTGCAATTTTGAAAAATGAGAATATACATGATTTTCTGACTCCTGAGAGATACAAGACTACTTTTTGCTTATTAACAGACTAGAACTGTACAAGATCCCCAAACTCTGTTTATCCTACAGTAGGCCCATCCACTGCAGACATGTCTCTCACAGCATGTAAGAAAAGCATTATTTCATCTAATGCATAATTAAAAAGAAAAATGAAAGCAGATGCTTGGAGGCTGCATGTCTGCAACATGAACCACATAGAATTGAGAGCCATGGAATTAGGATTAATTTTAATCAATGAGCTATTTTAGTCACTAATCTATTCCTCACTGCATTTTGAAAGACTGTTTTTTATGGCTTAGTATCAAATTCTCCAACTGGTTTGCTCATGTGGGCTCCTCCCCACCTCTATTTACAATGACCCTGTACCATTTGCCCAAACTAGCTTTGCTTCCAAAGTTGTCCAGGTATTAAGGACACACTGCCTGTCAAGAGAAGCTTCCTAAGAATTCTTTTTACCTGTCAGAAACCCTCTGAAATATACACCAAGAGCACAAAAAGTGGGAAATTCTGCTATTAAAAAATACACAATCTCACATGAACTGCACACTCTTTGTGACAGGTTACACATTTGCCTATATATATTTACAAAAGGGCAGGAAACTTACTGTATTAATATACAACTTTAAAATTCTTATTTCTGACTCTGTTCACTTACAGTGAATTAAAAATGACTTCTGGAAAATGCCTTCCAATGTTACATGCCATTAAAATGCATTATATTAATCGCTCTCCTTGCTTACTGTGGGTAAGTAGTTAAATTTGGGAAGATTACTTTCTCTACCACTTACCTCCTGATGAGAAAACAAATCACCAGGAAGTCGCTCTAGAAATGAGGAGAGTGAAAAAGATGACTTCTTTCCTTGCACATCGACAACTTTGAGGTGCTCTGGGGAAGGGCTCAAGAAGGCATAAAGTGCTTCACTCTGGCAGAGTCTTTCGTCAGAGAGCAATTTCTATGAAAGAAAAACAATGATAGAAACATTTTGCTCTTGTAAGGAGCAAAATGTGTGATGTGTCAGGTCATCCAATAAAACTGGCTCAGAGGTAGAGTGAGAAAAAAATCCATGACTCATAAAAACACTTCAAAGATACTTTAACAAACCAATTCTAAAGTATTGGAACTAGTAAGATTAAAGTTTTTAATCTTACAACTTTCTTTTTAAATAAAAAAACTTCTGATTTGTAAGAATTTTGTTGTGAAGTGTTATAGTTAGAAGGCGCAATTACAGGACTTATTATTTATTATTTCTTAATTAAAGTTTAAATGAATTTACCACTACAGGAATGGTTACTATAAACCAAAGCGATTTCAACTTCAGGCATTTTAGACAACTTCCAAACCTATTTGTTCTATGCTATGTCTTTCATCAATAGAGAGACAATACCCACTCCAGAGGCATGATTATTCCCCTGTAAGACATCTGTTGGTTTTCTTACCTGTAGAAAGTTATTAAGCTGGTTCTTTGATTTCTCCATGAATTTCTGGTCTATAGATTTGAACGGCAGCTTGCTGAGGGAAGGCAACTGAACTTTCTTTAATGATGGAAAACACTGTAGGAGAAAGGAGAGCTCAATTAGCACACGTGTGCATAAAAACAGCTGGTTTAGAACAGAAATGAGAAGACTGCTTTGTACTCATCTCCCTTCCACACCCCTCTTAGCACCCTGAAAAATACCTTCCCTTATCCACTACAGGCTGACACATCTAAGCCCTTTCCCTTTACACCACCATCATTATCTATCCCTTATCAGACAGAAGGGTTAAAGCACTGTAAAAGAAAACCTCTGTCCTCAAAATGTGTCTCAAATACCTCTCTACAGCCAGAGACAAGACACAGTTTTTAAAGCAGGCTCTTGCATGGCAGTACAGAGCACATATGATTTTGAAATTGGGTTAGTCCACTAAAATATTCATTGTTAAGAAAAAAATGTATATAAACAAGTTTTACAAGCATCTGGCAGAGGCTAGAAATATGCATATAGAAATCTAGCTCTAAAAGGCTCGAAGACAGAAAGCTGGCATAAAAATTGGCAATATTGTTTTTTTAATCTGATCTTCCCCTCTCCAAGCATCATTCTGAAAAATCTTTAGCAATTTGCATCTCTCTCCTCCCTAATCAAGATCCGTACCTCACTGAGTTTCCGGTGTAGGTTCTGAAACTCACTGAGTTTCCTGGGAACAGTCCAGTCCTTGGTTTCAGCCCCACCAACTTCTTGTAAACTCACCATGACAGAGTAACAGGGCACTTGTTCTCCATTCTCTTCTGAAACCTTGTGGGGAAGAAACCAACAGATAAGGTATACGAGTTCAAAAGCAAAAACGGAACATTTGGCCTGCCAGATGACTGGCTTGCAAATCCAGTCATCAGTGTCCCATGCTTCATTTGGAGTTGGAAGGCTACACATGGAGCAGTACCTTTAACTCTACTCAAAATGCTATGCCAATCCTGAATCTGTCCTCCAGCTAGCCACTATTACACTTTACATACAGCTTCGCAGTGCTGACCATCAGCAATCAACTCTCCCTGATATACATTCTTCCAACTTCTGTGTGCATTATTTGAGTTTTTAAGGTATCTACCACATAGCTTTCTGATTGCTTACAAACCCTCCATCCCTCCTGTCTGCATGTTCCTGACTGTTCTCCCATTATTCCCACCCTTCTGTCTCAGTGCTCGTGCCAAGGCTGATCCACATGCCAGGCACAGCAGCTCTGCAGCTGGGCCCTGTGGCAGCTGGTGCTGTCTCAGAGCGACTTCTCTACTCATTTGAGCTAATCTGCATGCACAAGACATGAGGTATCCATGCAGTGTTTATTTCCAAGAGGCCCATAACTTCACAAAAACACTAATGAACTGAGCCATACAACAGCCAGGGAAAGGAGGAGCACTTATCCACATTGTGAAAATGGAAAAACCACAGCAAAGAAGTTAAACAATTTTTCTTTCTACAATGGCAGCAGTGTCATCACATTAATTCTTAATTTGATGAGCTCATCAAACTAAGATGACCACAATTTCACTCTTACACCCTAAAGACAACAGATTTTTGTTTATTTAAGGAGACGGCTAAATAGATTATGAAAGGCAAATAAGGGAAATGCACAAAATATATAGCTTTTTTTTGGACAAGCCAAACTCTCAAATGCTTGTCTTAATATACACGCAAGTAACAGAAAGAATTAAAAAATATCACTCAAAATTTTTTGAGAAATGCAACAATTTTTAAGTGTGAGAATTTTTTAAAAGAATATTTAAATAATCCAATTAGGATAAGAATAAACTTGAATATTCATATAATTCTGACATTTCCTGAGAAGCCTATAAAGGTCTGACAACACAATGTTAGTGACAGATAATTTGGCAAGAGGCTACATCACTACTGTAAAATACATCCAGCTAAAAACATGTCTTCATCTTATCTGGCTGTTCAGAGCATACTCCCTGTGATGCACTCCTCCTAAAGCAGAACACAGACCACTAGGAAACCCAATCTGGGGCCTACATTTCACAGCTCTTTCTAAAAGAGCTGCAGCAGCACCCAGAAAGAATACAAAGCACCAGCCTGAAAACGTGCCTGCTTCCCATCACAGGAATCTGCATGTGTTTAGGGTCATCTGAATTGTAACCTTAGTACACCTTCTGCTTTCAAGTTAGGATCCATGTGCAAAATAATTTAAATACCTGAAAGTCTTTGGGATCTTCTTTAAAGCAAAATATTTGACCAATTTAAGTAATTGCATATTTGTTTTTCCAAATTAATGAGTGTCAACTGGAAAATGCACAAAGAAATGAGATTTGATGGAGTCTTCTAAACCAGAAGACCTAGACCTCTATGGTAACAATCACCATCTTGTAAAACTGCTATCATAAATGAATTCACGCTTGTGAATTCTTTTTTTCCATCCTTGTTACACTGAAAGTCTGCTCTAGACCCTTACCCTGGTCATTAGAAGTTTCCTTTCTATTTCCAAACTCATTTCCCATTCATTCCAAGAACTCTTCACTCCTCCCTTATGTTTACCCATATCGATGTGTTTTTATAGACAGTCTTATTCCTCCAACTCTCCCTTTTACTAAGTCAAGCAAATGAAAGTGCTTTCACAATCACTTCTCATGGCAGAAGTTCCTAAGTCAATTAATTCATTCAGTGCAGAGCAACTGTAATCCTTTGTCTCAAATGNTCATGTATTGCACCCCAGCAGGTAGGGGTGTCTATTTCTTGTGTTAGGAGGTTTTCATCCAGACTCTCCAGGAGCCTTCTGGATTGCTTACTGCTTGCTGTGTTGTTTTTCCAGCAAATGCCAGGGTGGTTGAAATCCCCCAGTAGGACAAGAGCCTGTGAGCCTGATGCCTCCTGTAGCTGGAGTAGGAATGCTTCATCAACAGACTCCTCTTGATCGGAAGGCCTGTAGTAGACTCCAACCACAAGGTTTCCCTTGTTACCTTGATCTCTAACTCCTACCCATAAGCTTTCAGCATGCCCTTGGGTATTCTTTAGGGACAACTCTTCACATTCAATCCATTCTTTAACATAGAGGGCGACACCTCCCCCTCTCCTTCCCCTCCTGTCCTTTCTGAACAGCTTGTAACCGCTGACAGTCACACTCCAGTCACAGGATTTATCCCACCAGGTTTCAGTAATGGCCACTATGCCATAGCTTTCCAGCAGCACAGTTGCTTCCAACTCCTCTTGTTTGTTGCCCATGCTGCATGCGTTTGTGTAGAGGCACTTCACAACGTGGGGGTGGGGGTGCTGTGCCACTTGCCCAGACAGGTCTGCTCCGCCGTGTGGGGACTCCTCACTGCCAAAGGTGGGGGTGAGGGTGCTGTGCCAGTTGCCCGGACAGGTCTGCTCCGCCATTCCCTTGTCCTGCAAAGGGGGTGAGGAACACTCAATCTGCATAAGTTTCCCCAGGCAGTGTACCAATCCTGAAAGGAAGGCTTCCCCAACCACAGGCAGCTCCAGTGTTCATGCAGCAGGGTCAGGAACTCCAACCAAGCTCCTCTCCTGATGTATTTGTATTTTGCCTTTTTCATATGTACAGCCCCACCGAGATGAATTGGACATCTGACAAGCTACCAGTGTACCTACTGCTTCCAGCCAAAAGGCATACAATGTGTCTGAGATGAAGCCCAGAGTTCCTGCTGAATGCCAAACCTCGCATGCCATGCTGTGAGATTTAACTGCACCTCTATTACTCCCATCCTAAAAATCATCCAGTTCTTTCTGAGAACCATCTTCCAGCTCTGATTTTTCATGAGCATAAACTTAACGTGTTTCAGTTCAGTTTTTCAAGTCCAAAGATCCTGTGATAGTCTCAGCCCTGACCATTTCACAACACTGGCAAGGGCTCTCAGAATAGCCCCTAGGATGGCATTTCCACAAGTCTCCTCCTCAGCCCCCTTCCTCAGCTTACACAGGAGTCTTCAACTGCTACCTACCTGGAAAGGTCAGAATCAGCCCTCAAGAACCCAAAGCTACTGTTGTTGAATTTTTTTTCCACTGACAGCAAATCCATAGCCTTAAGACAACGTAAAGATTAATTATTACAGAATTTGCTGTCTACTAGCATGTCACAGATACCTAGTCCACAAAGGGTAAAGATTTCCACCTTCTGCCTGTGATGCACAAAGTCCCAAAGTGAATAGCGATACAGGCAAGGATGTTGACACACCTAGATCTATTGATAAAAACTACAAGGTGCATGCCAGAGGTGAGCACCTCTTACCGGGGTGGGTGGTGCAGTAATAGCAAGAAATATTCAATGAAATACTACCAAAAAAAAATAACAAGTATTAAATAATTCTCCAGGAGAAGCTGTAGCTAATAGCTGCAGTGTGTAAAACATAACATTAGCAAATACAGTAATAATAATTCTGTAACGTAACAAGTTGCCAAGAAAAGCCATGAAATCACCTGTCAGAAGCACTAAAGAGCTGGTTCAGACATCTGTCAGGAATGATTAAAGATTAACAAAAATCAGCCCAGTCATAAAGCCAGTGAAGAACTGTATGACTTAACAGAAAATTCCTTGAGTCAAAGCACTCTCTGAAACAGCCCACCCAAGCTGTGCAGCAGTGAATAGGTGCTAACCATACTGCTGTTAAAAACCCCAAGTCCCTTAAAAGTCCCTTTTAAACATAGAAAAGCCGTGCAGAACGTGCATTGGGCACACTCTTGCTTTCCTTAATTCCCATGAAGCTGATTTTCATAACTTCCACTGAGCATAAACATTCTGAATTCCAAGATATTTAAATGAGTAAGACAAGCTATTTTTTCACTATATTCAAATCTACAAACTCCATTCCTTTTATAAGGAATAGATTTTTAAAAAGATGTTATGCAGTGAAACAGTCTTCTTTCTTGGGACAGAGGAAGCAGAACTCCTGCTGGAATACAAAATGATACACAAGATCAAAACCACTAAGGCAAGCAGAGCAGGTTAGGTGAGGCAGCAATAAGTCTATACTTAGTGGTATGGGAGGAACATACCTCTCATGGGAAAGTGACTCACAGAACTAAACAAGTTGTTATTGTCATTCCCCTCATTCTGCATGTTCCTATTGTATTTTTTCAACCTCTATCAACCAGCCAAAACACTGAGTCTCCAAAGATAGTTTCATCAGAAATATCACTTACCAAAAGACACCTGCAGGTTATACCATCCACACTTTTTTTTATATGTTTTGCAGACACACAGCTAGTGAATTTATGACTCAAAACTATACAGACTGAAATATTCAAGATAAGAGAGTGCTAACAATAGTTTGGACACAGTTTTCGCCCCAAGTCTTAAGTAATTCTAGGGTTTTTATGTATTATCTATTAACTAGATTAGTAAATCAGTGTAAAATGTCAATGACAGGATATTACACTTTCAGCTCAAATTCTATATCAAAATTTACTAAGCTTTTCTTCAAAAAAACAGAGGGTCACTAAGTTGTTCTCTCTCTAAAAAAATCACAGAGCTACATGCATAGCAACATTAGCTACAGCTGAACAGTAACAGCGTATTTTGCAGACGGGATGACAAATGTTACCTACTCATACACCCTGAAATCATCAACTGCAGCCAGAACATTCCTAAGCAATTAATTAACATGGATAACTACAACATTAATGTCCTCTCCAGCCTAGCCTTGAAGCACAGAGCTGCAAAGGGTAAAATTAATGTAAGCCTACATGTAATTACCTAATCCAGTACTACATGCACATTATATTTAAACAACAAGTAATTAGAAGCCTCTCTCAGCTTCCCTTTTGTTTAGCTAAATTGTTATAAATGACCAAGAGAAGGTTGTAAAAAAGCTCAGAAATGAGGTAAGGGAAACCATGTTAAAAATGACCAAAAGAGGATTGTGGAAGAATGACAAGAACTAGGTAAGGGAAACATCTGCTGATTCCCTAATTGCTGAAAAATTGCTCAAAAGTAACCTATACTCATTATAATATCATTAACATGACAAAAATCCCTTACTTAGGAGAAGCCCCCTACCAATAAAAGCCCCCTCCTCAGGGAACATGGGTAGTGAAAAGGGAGGATACTGCATATTTAAATTAAGACAAGAGGAGTAATAGAATTTGTTGTGAAAGGGTACTAACTATCCAGCACTGCAAGGAAGTAAAGCATCTGCTTAAGGGAACAAATCTTGATCAGGGTGTGCTAGCTTTATAGATGAACCACCCTAGCACCCATCTCTGCACAGAAATGAAATAAATATCCCAGCTCTGTGTGTCAAATGCTCTTGGCACACCAGGTAAAGAACCCAGATTTGGAATAACAAAACCATCTTCTCATAAGAGAGACACTGGGAAGTTCTGTGTGGTGCCTCTTGCCAGAAAGCTGCTGTTCTGCAGTTCTGCTGCATGCAGTACTGCTCTTTTTTAAAAATCAGACTTCAAAAGCTATTGAGAATCTTACAGAGAACTTAAGAGCTTCACTGTTCTCAACTGTGTCACTTGTGAACAACATTAAAACAAAAACAAATCCAGACATTCACATGCTAAGAATTTGGTTTTCAAAATGGGACCTTAAGTTTTTAACCCGTTAGATGTATTTCTTCATTTATAGACAATAGGTTTAACTGTTGACATACCTATCAATAGTTTGCAAGAGCTCCAGACAACCAAATAAACTCAACAGTACATAATTTTTTCTTCCAAGAACAATTACCCCATGGTAACTACTTATTTAAGGAATGTTTTCTTGATAGCACAGGAAGGCGAGTCAGTAGAGATTAAATTAATCCTTAAGTGATACTGTCAAGAAGATTGTCAGTTGGAGCCTATAGTTACTACACATAACAAGCATTTATTGGGTTCCTTTCATGGCAAGTATTAATAGAAAGCCATGAGATGGTAATACATTTTATTTCCTTTATTTTTTTTTTTTACATTCATTTTACAATTATCTGCCTATGCCCAAACAGAAGAGAAAAAAAAAACACCACACAAATAAATTAATAACTAACTAACTAACTTAAACTTAACTCACAGATTTAAAGCACTTACTTCCTAGGTATTCTAGTCCCTCTAAACCATACTGCAATTAAGTAAAACAATACAAAACACAAAAAGTATTAAGTACCACATCTTTGAGACATAGCAGAGACAACTGCACTCAAGTGTGATACCATGGTATTAAAACAAAAGATGTCATGTAAAAAAAATGCCCCTAAGATAAACTACCTAATGCCAAAACCAGCTCACGTACATGCACGTGTTTTTGTAACTCCATTGCAACTGTGCCTGAGGACTAGAAATTTTGTATATACATCATAGTAGTCACTGGGGAAACAGAGGAGGAATTCAGGAGAGCTTAGGGTTTTCTCTCCTCCCAAGTAAATATGAAGCATTCACACATAAGGAAAAGCAGATACAGGTTTTTATTCTTCTCTTCATCAAAGTCTAAACCGACCTACAAGATAAAAAGCCATTAAAAAACCCATACCTCGCCTGAAACAATTAAGGCTTTCCACATGCCAAGGTTCTCACACCACCAGTCTGTTCTTGCAATGTGCAGCTGAAGGTCATTGTGCTCTCTCTCCATCAGAGTAATTTCATCCTTCAGCTTTGAAACAATCTGCAGAGGCAAGTTTATTGATTACAACTTGTAAGAAAGAGCTTGTGCAACATGTCTAGTTGTGTATTTAGGGACACTATTCAGAAATATATTCACATATACATATATATATGTATATGTATACACATATACATATAAGAGGTACAAAAGAAGGCAGAGAAAAACAATTCACATGGAATAAAAAAAAAACCGTGAGAGAATCTATGATCCCACTTACAAACTTATAGAATACACAGTAATCTTAAAGCACACTGGCTGTCAATCAGCACCCCGGCAGCTTTTCCTTCATCCAGTGAGCGGGTCACCCAGTCATAGAAGGAGATCAGGTTTGTTAAACAGGACCTGCCCTTCATAAAGCCATGCTGACTGGGTCTGATCACCTGGTTATCCTGCATGTGCTGCATAATGGAACTCAGGATGATCTGCTCCATCAGCTTCCCTGGCACTGAAGTTAGACTTACAGGCCTGTAATTTCCTGGATCCTCCTTCCTTCCTTTCTTATAGATGGGAGTTATATTTGCTCTTTTCCAATCAGCTGGGACCTCTCCAGTCAGCCAGGACTGCTGATAAATGATGGAGAGTGGCCCCGGTGAGCACCCCTGACAGCTCTCTCAGGATTCTAGGATGAATCCCATCTGGCTGCATAGATTTTTGGACGTCAACGTGTAGGAGTAGGTCCCTGACCATCTCCTCGTGGAT
>VWZO01000121.1:0-16564 GCA_013396975.1 Bucco capensis | reverse complement strand
TGGGGGTTCTGGTCAATGGCAAGTTGAATATAGATCAACAGTGTGCCCTGGCAGCCAAAAGGGGCAAGTGTGTCCTGAGGTGTATCAGGCACTGCATTGTTAGCTGGTCAAGGGAGGAGAGTCCTAGTCTACGCAGCACTGGTGCAGCCTCACCTTGAATTCTATATGCAGTTTTGAGCACCACAAGACAAGAAGGATATGAAGCTGTTGGAGAGCATCCAGCAAAGTGACATGAAGATGATGAAGGTTCTAGAGCAGAAGCTATATGAGGAATGGCTGAGGTCACTTGGTTTGTTCAGCCTGGAGGAGACTGAGGGAAGACCTCATTGTGGTCTACAGCTTCCTCATGAGGGGAAGTGAAGGGGCAGGAGCTGATTTCTTCTCTCTGGTGAACAGCAACAGGACACAATGAAAGTCATGAAGCTGTGCCAGAAGAGGTTTAGGTTGAATTTTAAGAAAAGGTTCTTCACCCAGAGTGGTGGAGCACTGGAACAGGCTGCCCAGGGAAGCAGTCACGTTGCCAAGCCTAACAGAATTTAAGAAGCATCTGGACAATGCTTTTACACATATGATTTTGGGGGTTGTCTTGTGCATAGACAGGAGCTGGACTCAATGATCCTTTCAAGCCCCTTCCAACTCAGGACATTCTATGGTTTCATGATTAGTTGAAGTTTGAAAAAGCTGGAGACACTCATGTCGTTCACATCATCTCTTTTAAATACTCCTTGAACATCTGCACTAAGGCTTAGTTACCATTCAGCATGCTTTGAGGGCTTTCCTTCTCCATGTCTGATAAAGCAGAACCTGCCCAATTTAACCTAAGTGTCATGAAGCAGGAGGGCAACAAGCAGGAGATGAGTCACTTTGTACTAAGCCTGAGGCATTCACTGAAGGATGGGGGAGGATAGCCAACTTAAACTGTCACAAGACACAGGGAACAACAGCCCCTCAGCCTCACCTAATGCTGGCAAGGTTCTATAAGGTGCTACAACTTCCTAATAATGCCTTTTAAAGATGTTTTATAGCATCAGCACATCTTATGCAGTATACCTCAGCAGGGCTAGTCCTTGCATGAAAAAAAGAAAAAGATTCATCTATTTGCTATACAACCCTCTCTGTGTCTCAGTCTTCATATAACATTTTAACAGGCTTTGTAGCAGCAGCAAGAATGAAATCTGAACAGAAACCTTTAGCCCCTTGCCTCTCCAAAACAAACCCTGCGACCCTTTCAGACAGGGAGCCATTTGAGATAACTTTCCTCTTAAAATCAGGGAGAACTTAAGACGGAAAAGATTTTCACAAAGCAAGCTTCTGAAACCACACTCTGAATAGATATTGCAACATTGATACTTGCAGGTGATCCTACCTAGGTGTCAAAAACTATGTATTATAAAACCACAGTCCCAGCATTTTTGCTCAGATACAAGCTGCTACTTAAGGGGCAAAGGCACTGCACACACATATCCCTCAGATGCTGAAGATGGTTCAGCACAGCCCAGCTCATAGGCATACACATCCTACCCCTAAACATCCTACTCCCTTAAAACAGGCTTGGTTCAATCAAAGGAGCCTGTCATCAGGAGTTGCAAAGACTTCCTGCCAGATGGGTAAGAAGGACAAGATGGTGACAAGTGCACCATCTGGCAATTTACTCTTCCTCCCAGGCTGCAGCACACAGCCCAGATTATAAAGCTTGCAGGAAATCCTTGCTAGTCCTATTACCTCTTGGCTTCCTTCCTCCTTACGTGACTTCAACACAACTTCAACACACCACAAAGTGAACCACAGTGGATGGCACTGCTGAAGTATCCACAAAATTATCTGTCTCCATCCACTTTCAGTTTAATTCTGCAATGCTGAAGGATCCCAGGCTCCAGGGCATGAAGAAGGCAGGAGATGCTGCACAAAACCAAGAGTCTGATCCCACTGGTTTCACACTTTCCAAACTGGCTTCATTCTGCATATTATCAACCTAGAAATCAGGGAAACCATTGCTATAGGTAAGGCACACCCCAAAATATGGAAAAAGGGAGAGAACCAGACTCTGTTCAGGACCTGGAGAGTAGGACTACAAATACTACATTTTACCATAAAGCTGAAGCAGTAATCTGTAAACAACTTAAATCAACCTTTTGAGATTCATCTTGACACACTCCACACCTAGCATCTTAATGAACTCAAGTTTCTAAGCTTTCCTAAGTTTAACTTAAAAACTTCACTCTGATGAGAAAGCCAATGAAATTGTTTCTATTTGTGAAAGGAAGAGATGCATATAAAAAGCATACAAAAATACACAGTACAAGTCAAATTAAAGGCAAAGTTACTGGTATAGGACACATTAGGTTTATTTAAGAAATGGTTAAAAATACAGTACCAGGTAAAGAATCCAGCAATCAAGAATCAATGTTAATTAACAGTATATGATAACTATCAAAAGATCTTTATTCTGCTAAATTTTCCAAGCATTTTACATTAAAAAAAAAATCAATAAGAGTTGATACTACCTGGGTGCAGTATTCAATCACGAATGTTATACTAACATAGAGAGAGTTTACTGTTTCAGCAGAACCCACACGTGCTAAAAATCAATTGCAGTGAAGCTTCTCCACTCCCCTGCTTTTGTCAAAAATAATTAAGTGTTCCTTTCATTAAGGAATCCTTCACTGATATCAGCTTCTCTTTTAGAATAGTGAGAGAGGTAAGAGGTGTATCAACCTTCTGGATTACCCAGCTACAGCTCTGGTATATAAACCTAGTCCAGCAAGACAATCTGTGTTTGGATATGCAGATTGGAAACATTAAATATATTGTCTCTTTCCTCCCTTCTCCCCCTCTCCTGATTTCTCTAGCAGGACAAATTTGGATGTATTACCTAATGGTGCAAGTCATGCAGGACTCAGACAAAACACAGATCAAGCCATCAAGCCCAATTCTATTCTCTTAGTTACAATAGATTAAATACAGAGACTTTGATTCCACTGTAGTTTCTGCTGGTGTCAACCTTAAAAAGCAAGAGGAGAGATAGCCCTGGAATGAGACTATTAATTAAAACCAGATTATTTTCAAGGAAAACTAGTTGGTGATAATAGCACTCAAAAAAATCTAGCTGATTGCTTAACAAATAATTTTATTTACAGGACAATTAATGCATTCAACCAGCTACCAAATAACAGTAATTTTTGATGGGCTTTAAGCTGTCTTTATAAAAACCTTCTCTAGACTACTAAGATCATTCCACATTATCTCCAACTAGAAGAGCAGTAATAAATCAATTCATTGTTCCTGACCCTGCTCTGACCCTTGACAATTGGAATTCTCATAGATGATCTAATTTTCTGAAAAAATAAGTAAATGCTGATTCAAATAAAAGCTTTTTCAGCCATGGAATTATCTCAGAGAATTAAGCTAATTTGGAATAAGGACTTTTTGTTTTTTTTTTAAGCAAATTATTAAAGAACATGGAATAAATTCAAACTACAGGCTAATCTGAACTCATTTTCCTATATAGAAAAATGCATAGCTATTTACATTTCAATTCAAATAAATCAGCATAAGGGGGGACACCTTCACTTCAGTTTAACAGTGTCATATGCTAATCTCATTACTGTAGATTTTTGACAAATTTCACTAGAATGTACATGTTTCACTGAAAAGAGACACAAGCTTCCTGCTCAGCTTCCATTGAGCTTTCCTTGCATTTTGATTTGGGATTATCTTAGATAAACAGAGGTACATTAATCCATACAGTCTTTTGCAGACTGTATCTATAGACTAGGTTTACTCTGTGCCAGGTGAGCATTGGCTCCAACACAAAAGCCACATATCTTATGTTAGTGCACTACTGTTCTCCAGCTATGACCCTCTAGTTCTTAGCACAATGTTAACTATATTTAGATTTGTTTTCTTTCCATTGCCACTTTCTGCAGCCTCATAACATTCTATGATTCTATGTACATTTTCTAGAGTCACTGAAATGGAAAGGCACTCTTCTGGATTTCCACTTTCCTACCCAACTACTAGATGAAGACTAAACCTAGGTTCCTCCCTCTAGGAGGTTTATTCTATGTTCATTAGGTTGAATAGATCATACACTATTTTCCTGTTTATTTTCCTTCTAGAGCCCCTAGCCCATCCTCAGAAGCTCTAAGATTGGGTTGGTATCCTCCCTTACAGTATTAATGTCTTCAATTTTTGAACAGACAGATGAATTTCCCTCCCCACAAAATTATCTGAAACCTTTATCCTAGAGTTTACCTCGGTTTATTTATTCACAGAGGTATTTTCCCTAATCTTCTCTCCGATTCTCACTGTATGCTGCCTTAGATGTAGAAATGGGATTTTTGTTATTCTCATTTAAAAGAACCTTTAAGTAATGTCTTCCTTTTTTTCCAGCATCCTTCTCTGCATATAGAAACTATTTTCCCTGGTTTTGCTTGATTGTTCTTAACAACTCCCTGACTTCTCTTTTCAGCTTGCTGTCATGTATTATCTGATTTTCAATCTTCAGATTCTACTTTTCTGTGATAGCGTTTCCTACCCCAGATGGCCAAAAATATGTTCATTTGCAATAACTTTCTTGCATTCTTCTTTCTTTTCTTACTTTCACAAAATTTCTAGCACTGCTCTACTTGTTCAGGATGAAAAATGATACGAAATACTAGTCTTACCTAATTTTCAAAGTCTTGTTAAGATTTCCATCTACACAAAGATCATAAATCTCAGCCAAGCAAACTACAATCACTTAACTTTTCTAGGGTCTTGTTTAAAGAATGTGTCATGACTAGATTGTCCTATCTTCATCCCCCTCTACTGAGGTTTCATTTTTGCCTCTCCTTTTTGTCATTTATAAGCCAAATATTAGTTTAAGATATAGCTTGAGAGGCTCCACAGGAGCTATCAGGGACTACTTGCAGTATGCAAAAGGATTCTGGAGGACATCTGAGAAGGTGACCATGTCATAGCTTTTGCTGTAATTCAAGCAGCTAACTAATAATTCCAAGTGTTAAAAGGGGTCATGGCATACATGAGTAATAGACATCTGATCTCCAGTCATAGGACATATCAGCTGCAAACTGAGGATTTGGATATGGTAAAGGGGAATATATCTAAACAGAGGAAGCATTACCTTCATTTACTGGATTGAATCTCATGGTGATATCTCAGTAATGAATTGCTGCACATGCTAACATGAAAACTTAAGACATATAAAATTTTAAAAGTGGAATCCTAAAAGGCAGGCCTAGATAAGAAAAACAAAATGCTTCCATAACAAATGTGCATAAAACCTATAGGNCAGATGAGGTCTCACCAGAGCAGAGTAAAGCAAAGTAAACATAACAGTCTAAAAGAAGCCTCCACAAACTGGTCCTATGGGAGATGAAGGATCTGTACTAAGTTAAGAGGTAACACCTTACCTTACTTCCTTCAGGTCTTGCCGTGAGGCATTGTGCAAATACCAGATGTAGTGATTTGTAGTTTCTTTTATTCCCTTACTAATTCTGTTGCTCTTGCTCCACCTTGGAATAGAGTTATCTGTACAAACTGATTTTCAAGTATATTGTCCCCCTGACACCACTCTGCAGCCAGAATCCTAGCCAGCTAGCAGTATCCCAGATCTCAGCTATGTGGTACAGGGCAGTATGTGACAGAGACTGTACCAGTGGACAGGAGGATGAGATCCTGGTTGGTTGTAAAAGGAGAGTTCAGCTGTACAGATAATAAATGTACTTACTATGCCACTTTCAGGAAAAAAGGGCAAAGTCTTAACTGCCATATCTACTAGATTAGAGAAGCCTGTAATAATACTTCTGACAAGGAAGCAATTACTTCCTCATATTATTATAAATTCATTAATTATTTTGGCCCCCAGAGTTGCCCTACAATAGTAGATGATGCAGGAAAAATTGGGAGTATTGACTGGAAACAATTACATGATATTTCCTCCATACAGATTAGCTATTCTTTCTTCCTTCCTTTTGCTTGCCAGTCACGTCACAAAGACTTATACAAAAAGCACTCTCTCTTGGTGTGGGCAATTTTTTAAACCCTTGTCCAACAGAAGAGATGATGGGAGCAGGACAAATAGTGGAAAATAAACGTTTTCATGAATCCAGCCTCTCATTTTGATTCTGGGGTTTTTTTTGTTGTTGTTGTTGTTCCCTTTTCCACACCCATTCACATGTATGAGTTTGTATTTGCATAAATACTGGGAATAAGGGACCATACAAATACTCATTCATATGCAAACAACGGTATTCACTCTTGTTCAAGAAGTGTTTGCCCTCTGTTTACAAGGCTTCAGTGTCGAAATCACACAGCAGAAAAAATATCATGAATTCCAGCTGGTCAGTGATACCTCACCAGTAATGCTCACTAGCCCAAAGTCAAAGCAAGCACACAAACACTGATGTTCACTGTCTCTTGATACAACTAGGTACTGAGAAGAAATATACACAAATTGCATACATACATTAAGCTTAAACTACTGCATTTGCTGATTAACTGTTTGACAATGAGAGTCAAGTCTACTACAGTGGTGAATAACTGAAACACCTAGCTCTACTTTTTTGCTGCCACATGGACAGGCAGATTTCTGCTTCCGGGTTTTGTCATTTGTTTCATTCTGATGCACAAAAAAGAAAGGGAAAACTCCCTACAGGATGGTTGGGATGCTCACTTGGGAATGGAAACAGAAGCATTTAAGACACTGGAATTGACTTCTAAAAAACAAGTACTCAAACTTGCTTTTCAGTGTTCCTGATAAATTAGACCACCAATGCCTGATAGCTCTCTGTCACACTCAGCTAGTGAAACTATGAAACTTCACACTTTTCCTTCTCCTCTTCAGTTGGTCAGAAAGCATCTAGTGAGTTGCATGCACTTACCTTGGGTACACAATGTTCAGACTCTAGCTCCTCTTCCCACCTGGACCTCCTCCTGGCTTTCTAGTGTTGTCTAGCATTGTTCTTCCTTTTGGAAGCAAGTATTTACAAACACAGGGCTATATGGCACACTGGAACTTCAGCCCACCTTCCTCTCTGGCTTAGAACTCCCACCCTGGGGTATATTGATTTGTGGGTGTATCAGCATTTTCTGATAATAGTTTTGGCTGAAGAAAAAAATCCCAGCTATATCTTGCCATCCTCATCCTTCAAAAGCAAAAGGTCAAATCTGAAGTGTGAGATATTCATCTCCCCACAACAAAATGAAGCTTTGCATACAAAATACATTAGTTTCTATGGATTTTACTCAAAGACTGTGAATGCAAAGCATTGTTCTGGGACTTACATTCTACCAGTGATTTCAGATATACTCTTTCTGCTTTTGCTTACATCCCCCAAAAATGTTCTGGGAAGAGAAGTCATTTTATTAGGTAACAGGTGATTTCTGAACCATCTTAAATAAACTTCTTTCCAAAGAAACTAAGAAATGCTGGATCACATCTTGGCATCAGTTATGACAGTGCAAACATACTGACACAGATTTTACAACAAAAATTTATCTTTTGCATCTGTTGTCTACAAAAAAAGAAAGAAAGAAAGAAAGAAAATCACAATATGGTCAGTATTCATTCCATATTCAGAGTGAAACCTCCCCAGATCTAAACTGCATTTAAGTTTTTGAAAATCAATCAGGAGAAAGACTCCAATTCTTAGGAGGTAACAGTCCACATCTCAGGCACTGATCAGGCTGATGCCTGACAGGCAGCACAGCAGCAAGCACCCACCTGTCTGTGGCTCTTCAGCAGCACCTCACTGTGTCTCCACCTCCCAGGAGCTCAGCCCTACAACAACATTGCCATATGGCAGTCAAGAGCCTGCTCCTTCACTGGTATCAGAGTGCCAGGAGCAGTTTGTAAGACATCTGAAAATAGCCCAGGAAACAGCTCCACAATTTACAAAGAAAATAATACCCTACATGTTCTTACACATGCAAACAACCAGTCATTCAAACTGAGAAGCAGGAATGAAAGCAATGAGCATTCAGAACATAGTTGCAAAGGAAAAACATTTTGGTAACATGTCCCAAAACAGAGTGCATTTTCTTCATGAAGTTGAGTTCCTCTGATTAAATCAGTAGGTTTCAATTTTTTCCAGTTAACTACATTTTTTTCTTCCTTCCTCCACAAGACTTGGATTACTGGAGTTATCTTTGGTTGAGGTGCACCCTTTTCTCCCAGGTCATTCTTTCATTGTCAACAGATTTGCATGGGGCTAGGCTGCAGCAACAAGCAGGAGATATACAAGTCTTCTCTTCTGATACGTATTGTAATAGAGATTTACTTTACATTCCCTTAACTTATTGTTTGTATTTGTATTGGGTATAAACTGTGTGAGGAAAGCAAGTGATTTACCCAACAGACTAAATGCAGTACAAACTGACTCCTCTTACCAAATAGGAAAGACTTTCTCAATGCAACAGCTTGGTGCAGAAGAGCATGCTGAGCTGAAAAGCAAATACAGCTATCTGATTAATTGATTCTGACCTCATAAATATTATACTTTGGGGTCTCTAATGGAACTTCCTGAGGGTAAATTGCATGGTTCACCTCATTCATTTATATCTCTGGCTGACAGATGTACATTATGAAATGTCACTGAATATGCTGGCAATAAATGAGGTATAACATTAGCATCTTGGTTCTGTTTTCCTGAAGGAACACTTTTGTTACATGAATCCCACATCAGTAAAAATATTATTCTTTACCATGTGTACTTCTTTCTATTTTAATCAGTCTCCCAGAAAAACATACCGGTCTTCCAAAAATCACAGAGCACAAGTAAATTAATAAAACAAGCTGTTCTTTTGTTGTACATGTTTCCATTGTGGAGCTATATTGTTGGAGAATATTAGGCAGTAACAAGCATTTGATAGTGTAGTAGTTGCACTAATGTTATGGTTATTATCTTTACTACTACGCAGTGAAACACAGTTAATTAAAATACAGAGAAGAACTTGCCCCCTTCCCCTACTCACACATAAATGAGATGATAAATTTGTTGTTGTAGTCAGCATATAGAGTCCCTTGACCCCTCTGCACCTGTTTAGACATTATTCCAATTTATTTTATTTTTTATTTCATTGCCATTTGAGACTGATAAAACTACTACTGTCTAGAGAATAACAGCAAATAACCATGACATGCAGTTTAATGAAATTATATACTGTGGTGCATTGCAATAAAACTCATAGGAATATATGCCACACTCCTATAAGATGTGCAAATTCCAATAAACCATTAATCCTTGCCGTGACTGGAAAGGTAACTTTGCCAAGGGATGGGTTTAGGGGAAAGAGAGGAGCAGAGGGAGGCAGACTGAGGGAAGAACGTTGCTGCTGGCAAGCACAGTGGGTAGAGGAAACAAACCATTCCTTTGGGATTAAACCTACTTTTAACTATTCCCTTTTCTCCTGTGGTTAAGACATCATTTTTATAAAGGACACAACTGGAAAAACATGTAATTTACTTCTCACTAGTCACCAACAGCTATTGCAGGTTTAGGAGTCCAAGTGAGGCTACTGTTACCTCTAGGACAGCTTCCGAAGAGCTGCACAGTGCCTGGCTGCTGCACCTCTGTGTGGAAAGCAGTACAAGTAGAAGCCTGCATTTGTAGCTCCTTCCCAGACACTGGCCACAGTGCACATTCCCTACTAGCAAACCTCTCTCAGAATGCTCCAATCCCTCTCCATTTTTCAAAAAGTGAGCAAAGGAGGGAGGCCAATAGAGTTAGGAAAACCAGCCATTACAGGGTTTTGCCAAGGCTGCAAACAGAGGTTGAGATTCAGTAACAGAATTTGTTCCTGCTACTACATCTGTACCTTTATTGATTTACTCTCAGGCACAGGCTACAGCTGTGCTGTAAAGGGACCATGCAAACCCTTCTGTCTGCCTGAGGTGCAAAAGTGCACAAGTCATCTGTCATTTCAGTCCTTAGGCTTTTTTGACCAAGTGTTTTTTCTTTCAAAAAGGCTAGAAAAGCATGTGCTAGATGCAAAGAGCACCATCTAGCAAGAAGAGCAGGAATACAAGGCATTGATTTTGTAGTATCACCTCCGCTGCACACTGTAAATGCTTTTGAGAGCTGCAAGGCTCTGCAATTGGGCTCAAGGTGGCTGCAAGGGGAGAGCAGTGTCCTTGGCAGACAAGGATACCTAGACTCCAGGGATGTGGATGCTATGAGAAAAGCTCCTCCCTGATCAAGTGTCATTTACTTTGCCTGGCCAAAGTCATGAGTCAGGCCTCATAAAAATCATTAGATTTTTCTAGTTTTGTTTGGTTTGGCTTTGGGATTTGCCTTTTTTTTTAATATTTTTTTTAAACAAACAAAAAACAGAGTGGAGAAGAAATAAAGGGAAAGAAGTTGTAAATTCAGTGATATTGCTTTCCTGTTCAGGCTTTATATTTCTTTTTTTTATTGTGTTAACAATGATGTGACTCCTAGTTGCAACGTCTGCATGGTAGGATGTTTGCTAGCTTAACTGTCTACCAAAACAGGAGTGGAAGATATGTTCAAGACTAGTAAATAGTATCTCTATCCTGGAAATCCTTTAGAAAGTATATATGCTTAGATGTAGATAATTAAACATGCATATGTAAAAAGCAGGGAGACAAGTGAGCAGTATAAGTGCGGAGATATCAGTTAAGTTGCTAGTTTACCTCTTTCTACCGTTTAAGAATGCTTACCTCTTCTGCTTCTATCTTTCACACAACTGAGGAAAACAAAACACAGAGAGAAGAAGCATAAAAACCCCACAAATTCAAGTGCTTTATCAGTTTCTGCCTAATTATCATCGCACCCACACCTTGGCTTAGGCACAGTCTGAAAATCTCTTGGGGTCTTCTGTGGCCCCTGGTGCCATAACTGTGCCGACAGCAGAGGAAGCATTAATCTCATTGCCCACACTCAAGTATGGGGAGTGATACCTATAATCCTTGTATGGGTAGGATGTGCTCATTAGCCTTCTGGCAGTCATCCTAGAAGGACAACTCTGATTCCAAACCCGGGCAGATGGAGCTCGTTTAGCCCTGTAAGGCCTTCCATCTAAGAGAAGGATACTCTAATAAAACCTCCATCCTAAGGACTTGGCTGCCAGCGTCCAAGCTTGCTAGGCCCTGGCAGATGAACCTTAGGACTAAAGGGTGGGTCCAGCTCTGCGCATGCTGTGTCTCACCTAAAAAATCCATTGTGCAGGCTTGAGGGTGCTATTTACTATCCCCAGTTCCATAAACCTAAACTTGCTGAGGCATTACACCAGTCAGTGTTCTCTGAGGCTGGCCATGCCTCCCACTCACCCTGGGCACAAACCCAGTTTTGCCCTGCTCCAAAGCCCTGTACACTGTCAATCAAAGGCAGATCCGTTAGTCACAGGCTATGAACATGATGCCAAACAGGACAATTCTACTCCTATCCAGTAGCCAGCAGTCAGGTGAACAAGTCTATGCCAGTTACCTTGTGTAAATTGTGGAGTGGAAAGCAGATCGCTAAGAGCAGAGGAATCTACTTCAAAACCATTTATCATTTCACACTGGTGCTTAATGTACAACATTTAGACAGCAGTGACTGCATGTACAGTACGTACATTTTTTGGATGCCACTTGCTTTTGTGCTCAGGTTTCCCTGTGTGGCTTGTAAGCACTGCAGCTATATACACCTTGAGAAAACAACAGGTGAAAGAGGAGGAGAGTTGAGTCTTTAACCAACTGTGAGCAAATTCACCTGTTTTTGAGGTATTCTCACTGATCTCTTTATCTATACAGAGCACAATTTATTTTTCTTTGAAAATATCAAGTATATTAATTTTTAGTTTTGACCACTAAGTATTAACCTAAATGTTTAAGAAAAGAATGTGTCATTATCTTTTCACCTCACTGACTAGGTTTTCATGACAGACAACAACTTGTGTTTTTAACTCTACAGTTTTACATTTCTTACAGCTAATTCAGTGTTTTATTTCCACCACAAGCCACGCTTTTATGAATGGCCCAGGCAAAACATCATTAATTTTCCTTCCAGTAGCCCACCTCATGCTAAGGGCACAACAGTCAAGGACACATTAAGCTGCCTTAATGCCCAAGATTTGTCAGCTTTCCCTTTTGCTTTCCTCAGAAATGAGCTGCTTGGTCTCTCAGGAGGCAAGTTAAGCCCTGCAACAGCCAGTGCCTATCATGACACAGGAGGACCCTCATGCAAGGCATTATTTATTTAGCCAACAGTGCTTAAGGAACTGAGGGCCACTAACAGTGTCACCCAGCTCTCTATGTTGCTGCAGAGCAGCACAACAGATGCATCATTCAAAGGCTACTCTTTCAAAAGAGACATTTCTATTAAAGAAAAAAAAATATATATATATATCCTAGGCTGTTCTTTACTTTTAAAAGACCTGAAATGCATTGCAATCTCCTTCTGATTTTCAAGGTGGTACCCTTACCATTATATTACTCATTTCTCTTTTCATACTAACAATCAAGGCACACTTCTGAGGGCATTTGCAGAATGTGCTCTCTCTGGTGTTTGTGGTTCAATAGGTGCCCAGATAAAGTCAGGAGCAGAATAAATTCTGACTGGTTTAACATGCATATCTTCAGAGAGAAGGCAAAAGAGACCAAAAAAGAAATGAGAGCAAATACATGTCAGAGAATGAAAGGAGAAAACAAAATGAGCTTGAGAATGTAAGTGACAGTCTTAAATGATCAGCAATAATGCTAGCAATGCTCTCCAAATGAGACAGAACAGCATAACCTGGAAACCAGCAATACATGAAGAGCTTTCTTTAATATTATGGTAGGTTCTTCATCTTCCATGATGAAGAAACAGCATTTCTGAGACGACAAAGGAGTGAACGCTTGGCAGACACCTATCAGTTGTATATACCTGTGGTATTAGAGACTGCTTAGGCAAAGCTAGCTTATAGGAACACAAAACTAATGAAATCAGATTCAAATTGTTACAAGGAAGCACAATTTATGTCCCCTCTCTGACCTTCCATTTCCCCCTGAAGGACTAAACAGTGCCATTCTCTAAACTTCAAACCTTTTCCAGATGAAACCACATTGTCTAACACCAAACATTCTCAAGCATTGGAAGGTCATGGTGAGGGGTGGATAGGAGGCAAAACAAGACAAAAATCAAAACAACAAGCCTTAAAACAGTATGAAAGCTTTTTGTATACTACTGAAACAGATCATGAGCTCCAGCTCTCCAAAGAGAAACAAGAAACTTTTGCTCAAGCATCTGTGAACAAGTTAGCTTAGGTCTAAGCTGGAGAAGGTCACATGTTCTTAAATACTTACCCTTGATTAGTCACAGCCATTTACACCTCATGTCGTGGCCAGCAGAGCTAGTCTGACTGAATGTTGCCTTTTTTCCCTACTGGATTAGACCGAATTACATCTTCTCAACTACAATAAGATGCAGAGAAAATAATAAATAATAGTAACAATAAAAGAGAATACCTCCAAAGCATGAGGCTTTGCTAACTCCTTCTGAAGCTCTATGTTTTCCCATTGTCTGGGTTAGCACACATGATCCCTTGGGCTTTAGATACAGTTACCTATCTGTCTATATATGCACACACATCCCCCTATCTAGTCAGTTCAAATCATTAACTGACAACAGTAGGTTACATATACTTTTCTCCATAAAACTTCTGTGGAATATCACCCTGCAGACTTTATGACAACCTGTTTTGCCAATCCTTTGTTAAGCTTAGTAGCTTGAGCTCTCTTCTATTTTGTATGCTGTCTTCCAACTCATAACCTGACAGGGAGCTTACAGAAAAGCTAAACACATCTGGGCAGAAGCAGCCAAGTCAGCCTTGTAAGACAAACAAGGAATTTACCATGGAAAAACTGTTGCCATGGACCACCTCCTGGCGACCCTAGTCAGAGGTTCAAGTCATCCTGGGTAATAGTCTGCTATGTATCTGAGGGGACACTGGAAGCAGGACGTGTTGGAGGTGTTTGTTCCCAAAGGGCAGAGAGAGAAAGACGAGGTCCTCTGTCTGTGCCAAGAGTGGGTGAAAAGATATCACAGTGTTCACAAGGTAAACTCAATAGCTGATGGAAATGAACTAAGTTGCTTGTGTTGAAATCCATGCATTTAAGTGCCTGGGCGAACCACAAGGCAAACAAGTCAATTTGCTTTCTGAAGCAAAAGCCAAAACAACTGAAAAAAGTATCAGCTCTAACAGTAAAGAAAGAGAATGGAGAAAACCCATGAACACTGCTTGTCTTCTCAGAGACAGAAGAAAGCTTCCAAATTTAGAATAGATCCCCTAATTAAGAAAACACTGAAGAAAATAAAGTCAGACCCTGCCTTTGATTTCCTCATTTCACTTTACTTATCCTATCTACAAGGACATTAAAAGAAGAGAGGCAAATACTGCAAAGGAGATTTGCATAAGTTACACTGAAGGAAAGATGCATGCTGGTCTTCAAAGTGGCAACCTCCAACATGGTTTCTTCTACTTTCCCTGCTCACAGGCGTTTTTTAACTGTTTTTTCCCTTAATAATCATCTCCCCTGCCTCTCTGCAGAGTTGCATGGAAAAATGCTGCCATCCAGTGGCATTCCCAGTGCCGGCGGGACAGGGTGCTGTGGGGGTCTGGAGAGCAAAGCCTTTATCTACCCAGAGGAGAGAGGGGTAGCAAAGAAGATTCAGGAGCTGGAGCAACCTGCCGTGCATGGTTTTCTCAAATCAAGGATACAGTGCGTCCAAACATTCTGCAAAGCACAGTGATTATTCATTAGCTGAACCCAGTTTAATCACAGGCAAACAGACCCTCTATAACTTGCACATTTGAGAAGCCCTTGGTTTTTTTCCTACTACTATCTAAATAGAACTGTATGAAAAGTGATTAAACCCCCAAATATCTAATTTTAAAAAATGTAAACAGGAAGATGAAAGTATGAAAACATTCATAATTTTGAATGAAAAGTTTTTTATCTTTTTGGAGTTTTTTCCCCAGTGCTGAAAACCTCCAAGTTTCTCAGAATGAAAGAACCATACTTCCACGTTATATCAGAATAAGTGTGAGTACCCAGTCATGGACTGTTAGCGCAGAACAATTGCTGATGGAGCAATTCCAGCATAAGCCTTGGTCTGTGACCAAGATCAAAGAGGAACACATCTCGAAAACAGGATGAGAAGAGGTCGTCTTGACCATAAGAACTGGTAAACACTAACCCATACGTGACATTCCTCAGAAGCATTGCACAAGATTTTCTGATAAGCATGTAAATGAAGGATTGAAACACTAACCAATGAAAAGATGAAAAGATGACAGAATTGTTGTTACTAACCAATAGAAAAGAATATGATACCCTGTAACATTACCATAACTCTATAAAATAAGATGCTTATGCTTGAATAAAGTTAGACGATTGTTTGCATCAAACAAGTCTCCGTCTCGCACTGCAACAAATGGTGACCCCGACATGATTCGGCTAATGGCAATTCCGGTCGCAGGTCTCCAAGAACTCCGATTTTTGTGAAGAATTGACGGCTGAAACGAAGCTGTTCCAGACGGTGCACACCCTTCATCACCTCCTCGCGATTGGCAGGTGAGCTTGGAGAAACTATCCTATTATGGGTTCAACTAGCTCAAAAGAGGAACGAGACGTATATGATACTCTTAAGACTCTTCTTAACAAAGAGACTAAGGCCGTTTCTGGCCATGATTTAAAGGCTATTTTAAAATGGACTCAGGAAAATTTCCCTGAAATTGATTCTGTGATTGTATTTGAGCCTGATTTTTGGGATCGTGTAGGAGTTAAGCTTTGGGATATTAGTACGAAAGGACATCCTGAAGCTCCTAAGCTGTTAGCTCCTTGGCGAATAATTTTTGAAGGTATTAAGACAAAGGAGGGCTCCCCTAAGAAGGATGAGGACTTCTCCTCTATAATACCCTCCGCTCCGCCGATGCAGCCTGCAGTCTTTGCTACTTCACAACCATTCGGTCAAAGGCAAATTACTTCCCGATCTCCAGGACCGACTCCTGTTTGTTATGGTTGCGGCAAAGCTGGTCATTTACAAAAGAACTGTAGAGTTAAAACCTCTGTCCCTGTTTGTACAAGATGTCGTAAAGGTCGGCATTACAAAAATCAATGTCGTTCCCGATTCGATTCTGACGGCAATTTGTTACCACCACGACAAAATTTAATGCAGGGAAACGGGAAACAGAGCGCGGGACGGCGCCGCGCTCCGACAACAAATTACATGCCGATTTTACCACAACAACCAGTACAGCCAGTACTGAATGTCCCAGCACATCCAACTTGCTCCGTGCCACAACCGGGAGTGCAGGATTGGACATCACAACAGACCATGATGTTACATTGATGGATTCTTCGGTTCATCTTCTCAGCACCACATCAAAAGGCCCATTACCTAAAGGAATGGTAGGACTTGTTCTGGGGAGATCCTCTACTACTATCTCTGGACTTTTCGTCCTTCCAGGAGTCATCGACACAGACGCCATCGACATCACTATCATGGCATGGACTCCTACTCCACCTTGTACAATACCTAAAAATAGCCGTATTGCACAACTTCTCCTCATCCAG
>VWZO01000120.1:0-13029 GCA_013396975.1 Bucco capensis | reverse complement strand
CCCCTGACATTCTGTGATTCTGTGATTCTCTAAGTGTGCCTACTGGGAACACATTTCAACCTCACTTCTGGCCCGATTTGTGGGATGGAGCTGTGTCAGCCTTGCTTCTTTGGGCTCCAGGATTCAGCAACTCCCTAAGTTTGTCACTGAGTGGTTTAGCCAGTTTAATTTACTTAGCTGGTGAACTACTGACATGTTATGCAGTTCTAAATCTAACACTTGAGCTACTTCAGTAGAGTTGGCCATTCTATGACTCTATGATTCACAGATTTTTGATTTTGATCTTTTTAATTCTGTAGAATTTACCAGTTATTGTAGGTTTAATATTAGTACTGTAGATCTAGGATTTCTATGTACCAACTTGAGTAGCTTAATGTTTAAACATTCTAACCTATTCTCTTCCTAGCTTCTTAGTCTTCTTCTCAAGATAGGACTGTATGAAAGCAACCACGGGCTGTCACCAGGAGCCATAAACATTACAGAAGGACCTTCACATAGACAACTTTGGAAGACCTCCAAGGGACAGTATGTGTCGTGATGCAGAAGAGGATGAAGTAAAGAGGGTCTTCAGACCCCAGACTCGATTCCTGAATGGGTGTGTGGAAGGTGGAATGGGGCAGGACTGAGACAAGTGGCAAAATGGGATTGGATGGACATTATTATAAAATAATGGAACTGAGATCAGAGGGCGCACGTGTTTTTGTAATCCAGGGGCTAAAGGCTCATTAAAGCAGCTTGTCTCCTTATCTCATCTCCTAGAATTGCCTGGAATTTTTTTACTCCTCTCTCCTTAAGGGAACAAAACCATGTAAATAATGTATCCAGCTCTGGAGCACTCAGCAAGACAAGAACAAGAGGAAAGAAAAGAACATGTTGGAGCAGGTCCAGAGGACGGCCATAAAAATGATCAGAGGGCTGGAATACCTCTGTTAGGAGGATATGCTGAGAAAGTTGGGATTATTCAGTCTGGAGGAGAGAAGGCTTCAGGGAGAATTTATTGCAGCCTTCTGGCATTTACAGGAGGTTTGTAAAGAAGATTTTATTCTTTTTAGTAGTGCCTGTTGCAACAGGACAAGGGACGATGGTTTGAAACTGAAAGAGGATAGATTTTGACTGGATATAAGGAAGAAATACTTTATAATGAGGGTAGTGAAACACTATAACAGGTTGCCTAGACAGATAGCAGATGCCCTATCCCTGGAAATATTCAAGGTCTGAGCAACCTGATCTAGTTGAAGATATCCCTGCTCACTGCAGGGGGATTGGATTAAATGACCTTACGAGCTCCTTTCTGTCTCAAACCATTATATGAATCTATGATTCAATGATTCTATAAAGAATTCATTTCAATAGTTTGTTAATGAATCCTGTGAAATAATATAAGAAATTTACAATATTTTTCATTTTGAGTGTTAGATTTTGATATTCTTTTACCAAAAGTTTTATCTTAAGATGTTACTTATTTAGATAGGGATAAAATTAGAAGATATTACTCCATACAAGCCACAAAAACTTGATAAAGTATTTAGAAGTATTAAATAGCCTAAAGCAAAAACAAAAAGAAGAAACTTTTTCACTGTGAAGCTGAAACATAACTTACAAACACATCATACACAATAATAAAAATCCCTTAGAAAATGAAAGACACTGCCCTAGAACACAGAAGTTCAAAGGGAATGAACATAGTTTGGAACATCCTCAGCCTTTGCCTAGACTTTCATAATGCATGAAATACAGATGTCTACAGAGATGGTAAAGACATCTTAAAATACCTTTATTCCTAAAAAAAAAAAAAAGTAAAAAATGAAAAGTGATATACAGGACAGACTTTCCTGCCCTGTGGATTTTTTTTACTTTTCTCTCTAGTTTAAGAAGGGATGTTGCAGTAGACAAAATGTTAACCTAATCTATAATGGAAACTTTTATCTTCCCTAGTCCTTTCTACACACACCTGGACATAGGTGACATGCACCCAAAAATATGATTAAATTTTATTGTGCAGCTACTACATTTTTTATTAGAAAATCAATGTGATTTTAGAGGATACAGAAAATGAAATTGTATCTACACCTGCCTGGAAGCAAACCAAACTCCACTATCACACTTCTCAAGTTTCTGTGTATGAAAGATAATGCAATGAGTTTTGTGACAACTTAATGACAGATGGTGCTGTTCCATTTGGTATCGGATAAAAATCTGATTATATCTCAGTTTCTCTGAAACAAATCCTAAATTTGGCAATGTAGATTTTTTGATAAAATGAACTGTTGAGCAAGGTCATTCAGACTGAAAAAAACCACTACCTTACAGAAAAAGAAATTAATACACAGTGGGATCTATCTATTATTATTGGAGTTCTGTCTTCATGCTTCAACTTGCCTGCCTTGTCTAGGCTGAGCATAGAGCTGTATGGTCTACAGAAGGATGTAAATAATACAGTAATTTGAAAACAGATCAATCAGACCTTTTGATACTTATTTTTAAAATTCTTTTTGAAGTAGATGGTCTGAGTCAAATTTCTTTTTTGGTGAAAGCCTCACACACTCAATAGGAAAATACAAAAAAGCTACAGAAAGGAAAAAAAAAAACCACAAAAACCCAACAAACGCACACAAAAGAAACTAAGCAAAATAATTTAGGATTTTTTTTTTTTTTGTCCTTAACTGCATTGAAGGTAAAATAGAGAATAAGAGATACAGCTTTTATTGAGGCTTTAAGTAGTTTAAAAAGTGATTTGTTCACCAAACTAAGAATAAAATTCTAACTTGGCTTAATTATGGAACACTTTGATTTTAATACTGACAACTAAGGTAAGGTGTGTTAATTTGAAAAACTACACATGATTCTGAAATATAAGAACATTTTTCTGTACAGAGCTTATATTTATCTGGAGTCCTTGGGTTTGCAGGTGATACTTTCCGGGTAGATGTAAGAATTCTCTAGTTCATGGTAAGCCAAACAGAATGAAATGGTTTGGTTGTTCTTTCAGTCTGCTTTTTACCAACAGAGAGTCTCATTTAAATGATTTATTTGAAAGGTCATGGAGTGTGCTCATTTTCCTTGTTAAGCAGAGTGGATATATTTACTTCCATCAGCACACCAAAGTAGAGTAAAAATGATCATTCTACCACTTGCATTTTATGTCAGTCACAGTGAGCTATCACAGCGAATGTAGTCAAATGGGTCAAGGCTAATTTGCCAGTCAGCATATACTATTCCATATATTACATATCACAAAATAATGCATCATGACTATTACTGATTGTCATCCATAGGAAGTCATGATGAATAAATAAATAAATCAGAATCTCAAGAAAAACAACTCAGATGTTGAACATGAAAAACAGTGACCTCTTGATGGTTGAGAAGAAGGAATGCTTATTTATGGCCATGTAATTTTGTGTCTTTCTTCATTCTGTTAAACAGCACAACTCCCTTTAGCAGCAAAGGTTTACTCTGTTTACTCTGCATAGGAGTATTTAATAAGTCCATTCCTAGGCAAAACACTTACTTGTTTCTTAAAAGATAAATAAGAATATAAAATAAATGTTAAAATACTAAAATGTTAAAATACTCTTTGCAATGGCAGTGTGTTTTGCAAGAGAACATGCTGAATGTGGAATCTACAGCATTGCCCTTTTTTGCTTTCTATATCTAAACCGACAGAAATACCCACAAATGCATCTTGTTTTGAATTTTCTGATATGATGTGTTAAAGAAGATCCTGTTTTTCTTTATTCTGAGTAAAGAATATTATTCTATTTTAACAACTGGTTTTAGAATAGTTGTTTAGTAGGATAGAATAATCTAGCTCTTATGAGGATTTGTTATTCTAATTCTGGTTATTTGTATTTTCCCTTTACTTCCCACATGCTTTTTCTTTAATGGTTTCAAAGTTAATTTTTTTTTTCTTTTTTTTTAACTTTGTTCTTCAGTGACATTTTCCAGGGAATTCTCCCTCCAAATAAATAGTCTTGTGTTTAATATTCATAGTGGTCAAACATTATCATCATATGGTAATGACAAAAGTAATCAACTATGAAAAATAGGGTTCTTAGAAATACCAGTTGTCAAAATTCCTAAATCTGGTCATTCCCACATGAATACAAAAGATTGTATGCATTTTTAAGTTTTGCGAGTAAAATATATTCTTCTCTTTGCATTGATCCTTAGAGAGTTACATTTCAGTGGACAGGACATTTAAGTGAGCAAAAGGAATTACAGACCTGCTTGGAGAACTAATGATCTATCTCGCAAGAGACTGAGCAGATTCTAGGATACAGTTTCCTCCTGTACCTGTATTTTACATTTAATAAAGGGATTTAATTTATTCTGCATTTTTGACTGATCAATAAATTGAGATTCTTCTGGACCCTCTATAAATCTAATTGTACATATTTTGAAATATATGATAAAACCAGTTTAGGATATCAGTGCTCCAACAGAAACCACAAAAACTAAAGGCACAGTCAGATGCCTTGGTATAATTTCTTCTCACATTATACTCCCTTGCACTATAAAAGCATCTGTTTAATGAACCTGTATTTTTCTAGTTTGTTACAATATTCTGTTAATGGAAAGTTACTGCTTTGATTGTGCCTCTTCCAATCCATGTTGAGCTTGTGACTGTTACCAAATCTTTATTCATTTTACTTGTAATTTTCATCAGTCAAATAGTTTGCAAATATATAGTCAGTTTAAAAAAGACAGAATACATTGACTAAACCAAAAGCAGTCTTTGAAAATTAACTCATAAGATACACAGTTTCAATCCATAACCAAAAAGTCTAATTTTTAATTGGCATACAGAGTAAGAAAGCATTTATTTCTGATGCTCCACTATTATGCCATCAGAACACTGCGAGGATTAAGGCTAAGAACTATGCAAAAATTCACATTAGTAGAGTGACTGAAAGCTATTTACAGTAAACTCAGGGATCATTTGTGAGCACGCATGTACTCCATATTGCTTAATATGTATATACGTTACTCCATAAACTGATAAAGCTGCTAGTTATCTAACTAGTATTTGGATAGGGATATATATAATTCCTCATTGCTGTAGACAGCGCTCTGAGCTACCATGAGTGGCTTTTCAGTGACTTCAAGTGGGCTTAGTTCTGTGGGCACAAAAATATCTGCAGGGATAGGTAAGCTATAACAAACAAGAGGGTAAAAATTAGAGTTTCAACTGACAAAGGATATATATTAATTAATTTCTGTGGAGTAGTGGAAGAAATTAGCACCGCATATTTAAATGCATCTCACATGAAGTGCAAAACCTCTTTTCCTTTGCTCTTTGTCTGCTTACACACTAATGCTCGAGTAGGCAAGACAGCCTTACCATCTGTCAGTGCCTCCTGTGAAACACCCCAGTATCTCCTGAACACCTCTTTTGTTTTCTCTCCTACTTTTTTTGCCATTTTGACTCCATATCTTCCTTTCCTTAAACTTCTGTCTTACACTCTGACAGTGCCTCCTTTTAAATCAGCCTTGACATTGGTGCTGGTCCCTTCGATTTCTGTCCCTTAACTCTAATTCAGCATTTTGTCTATGGGCATATGGCACTGGAAGATTTAGCAATATCTTCTTGAAATAAATCTGGACTGCTTCCATTTCTTTCTGCAAAATCCTTTAACTTCTTCAACACCACCTGCTCAGCTTGCCATGGGGTTTAGAGTTGGGACTCTGAAAATACCAGCCTGTGATGGTGCAGCTGGTTTCAGGGAAATAATGTCAAACAAAACTGGAGATCCTATATGGATCTGAAAAAAGAGTGCGCACAAGGGAGCACACAGAGGCTGTTCTCTTGTTTGTCATTTCATCTTGGGAAGGGGAAAGAAGCTTATGTCAACATTTGTAATCCATTTTCCTAAAGAAATAGAATTGCACTATCATAGAATCATAAAATGGTTTGGGTTGGAAGGCACTTCTGGAGGTCATCTAGTCCAACCCCTCTGCAGTGGGCAGGGACATCCCCAACTAGATCAGGTTGCCCAGAGCCCTGGCAAGCCTCACCTGGAATGCCTCCAGGGATGGGAACTCAACCACCTCCCTGGGCAACCTGGGCCAGTGTTCCACCACCCTTGTGGTGAGGAACTTCTTTCTAATATCCAGTTTAAACGTACTCTTCTCCAATTTAAAACCATTGCCCCTTGTCCTTTCACTGCAAGCCTTTGCAAACAGGCCCTCTCCAGCCTCCTTGTAAGTTCCCTTTAAGTACTGGAAAGTCACTAGTAGGTCCCCTCGAAGCCTTCTCTTCTCCCTCATGACAAACTTTTAACAACTGCCGAATCTGGGGAAGGGGCAGAGTCCTGGGGGTCTCCACTTCAGAGGAGTTGTGGTGGAACCTGCAACAGTGCTGCAGTAGGAGGGTGCATGTGGTACAGATGCAAGCAGCCATGTGCCCCTAGAACAGGAAACTCCTGCTCTAATTTAAACTCTTTTACTATGGAAAGTTGTACATCAACTTTATTCCTCCTTTGCATGGGTTAGCAAAGTATATTGTTAGTAGAAACAGATATGATACTTACACAAGCAGACAGGAAAGTGAAATACAATGTAATTTTCATATCTGCTTAACTATACAAGTACCTTATTTGTTACTCTGGTTTATATTTTATATTGTCTTAATGAAAAAGAGTTTGGAAAGCAGGAAATAAGTCATAGTCTGAATCTGTTTTATAAGAGGAGAGGAAAATAACAGAGTAGGATGCTAGTTGGAACAGTGACTGCTAATGACAGGTCACCTGCACTTAGTGCAAACAGCAGTAGACTCCACAATTTTAACCTTAACCTGATAATTACATGTGCCTTTGTATGCTTAGAGGTTCATTTGGTACCTGAAGAATTCATACTCGAGGTATTTCAGTCAGACTCAACACAAAATCCTCCCTCTTTTTTCTTTCTTTTTTTTTTTTTTTAAATTCCTCTCAACAAAAATTTTGGACAAAACTGTACCAAAACATAAAACATGGATTCTAGTTCACATACAAGGAGAAAACTAATTTTANTAAGGTGATCAATATGACCAAGGCTGAGATATTGTTTCAGAGAGTCCTTGTATCTCCTTTTTGGGGCTCCTCTCTTGCGACAGCCATTGGCAAGTTCACCATACAGTTTGATTTTAGGGAGGCGGAAAATGTTAATATCCAGAATAAAAAAAGGCAAAAACAGATCTTAAGTCTCTCTTAGTGACAAAGAAGATATATTCCTGTACACAAGCAAAAGTATTTGACTAAAAATATAAGGATTACTGGTTAATGGATAATTCAGTTCCTGACAGGCCAATGTACATTCATGCTTCATGTTATGAGAAAAGAGTTGATGAGAAAGAGGGAACTGCTTCTGTGTGAAAAAAATCTCAGCAAATTGGGATTCTTCAGCTTAGAATGTCAGTTAAGAGACAGAAATAAAGATTGACAAAAACTGTGTCAAAGGACATGAAAGGTAGATTTGTTCACTGTTTCTCACAGTGGAAGAAGATGGAACCATGAATATTTACAAGACAACAAACACTGACCAAATCCGAAGAAAATTACGTTTCTTTCCAACCCCAGAATCTACAGAAGCAATAGAAGATTTTGTTTCAGATGTTGCAGAAGCAAGAAATAGAAACAAATTCAGAATGCAATTAGACAAATTCTTGAAAAATAGGTCTCCTGAATGCTAGTATAAATAACAGTCCAGATACAGACTCTGGGTCAAAATGTCCCAAAACTAACTGTTGCTGGGAAAAGTATGATATACTTCCCTCCTCATTCACTATTTTCCTGTCAGTAGAAACGGGGTACAGACTAAACTGTATTTTCTTTGAAGTGGAATGTTAACACTTACAAGCTTTTCAGAGATATTGACCAATTCACTTACTTCTATGAAAAAAAAAGAAGTGTCCTACATTTTGGAAAAAGTGCGTTTCCAAACCATGGAATTCTCAAGTCCTGTTTGTTTCATTAATAAAGTGAGAAAAAAATTATTTATTATATCAGTACTGACAGAATGAAAATGATCACCACATGTTTCTCTGTTTGTTTTCTTGGATTTTTTTAATAAATTTTTAATGGTTTCCAGCATGCATACTTGAGAACAAGTATTTATAGACATGCAGTCAAAATAATCAGGCATGATGAGGATTTTGAAACCCTGAGGGAGAAGGCTTAAAAACAAACAAACATTATTTCAAAAAACAGTTAATTACTGAAGTCAAAGCTTGATGATCCAGAAAACTGTATTCACCAAACACATTAATGAAGAAGAAATACTCATACTTGACTGATAATGCCACATTAAAATTGCACAAATCTGAAGTAAGCACGGATTACCGAAATTCACCAATTCCTTTTGTTATCACACATAATTTTTAATCTTTCATTTGTTACATCTGCAAGGGAAAAATAAACATGTGTGCATTAACAGCAAACCAGGTTCACCTGAAAAATACCCTCCCTTTCTCCTTAGGAAGATGTTCTTACTTTGATCTACTTATATCAAAGCTGCAGTGGGTTCGCCTTGGCTGGCTGCCAGATGCCTGCCAAACCATTCCCTCACTCCCCCTCCTTATTAAAACAGGGAGACAAAATAAGATGAACATTTTTGTGGGTTGAGATAAGGAGAGGGAATGTTCACCCACCAATTACCATCAAGCACAAAACAGTGTCAGTTTGTGGAAAACTGGTTAATTCATTGCAGTTTAATTAAAAAAAAAAAAAGGGTAAGATGTGAGAAATAAAGACATAAATGGGTGACAACCTAGATCACCATTGTCTCCAGAGGCTACAGAGAATGTCTACTCCAGCACCTGAAGCACCTCCTCCCTTTCCTTCTTCTCTGGCCTTGGTCTCTGCAGGGCTGTTTCTCTCACGTTTTCCAGCTCCTCTCTCCCACAGCTGCTGTGGAGAATTTTCTACACTTTCTTAAACATGTTTTTGCAGAGGCACCATCAGCACAGCTGATGGGCTCATCTTTGGTTGAGTAGTGGGTCTCTTTTGGAGCTGACTGAAACCACCTGGAACTGGCTGCATCTGGTATGGATAGCCCCTAGTCTCTTAACACAGAATCCATCCTTGCAGTTCTCCACTGCCAGCACCTGGGCACCTGGATCCAGTACAATTTGAGCCAGATGCTGTGTTTTCTTTCACATACTTGAATATGACAATGCAGATCTATTCTAAATATACATCATACCCATTAGTTAACAATATATTTACAGTAATTGTGTTTCCTTAACACAAACACTATGTCAGAGTGTGGTTTTATCCTAATGAACACCCATTATAAAATATTTCAGTGTCTCATATACATTATTGATCAGAAACATGGTTTGACAAATACAGAGACGTTCTGAAAGATAACAATTTATTTCAATATTGGACAAACTGTTCCATCCAATCTGTATCCAGTTTTAGTGAACAAATGTGGAGGATTTTCTGCAGGATGTTGTCAAGGACCACCAAGATGCTGCTCCAGTGCTGCTCCAGGAGGGCTGCTCCAGGAAAAAGTACAAGCCAGGAGCTGCAGGGGCTCACAGCAAAGGCAGAAGTGNAGGGCAGAGTAGAGGGGGAGAGTAACCTCTCTGGATCTGCTGGCCACACTCCTCTTAATACATCCTAGGATGCCATTGGCCCTCTTGGCCACAAGGGCACATTGCTGGCTCATGGGCATCTTCCCATCCACCAGGACTCCCAGATCTTTTTCCCCAGGTCTGTTTTCCAACAGATCAGTTCCCAGTCTGTACTGATCCATGGGGTTGTTCTTTCCCAGATGCAATACTTTACACTTCCCCTTGTTAAATTTCATTAAGTTTCTCCCTGCCCATCTCTCTAACCTGTCCAGGTCACACTGGGTGGCAGCACGGATCCCAAACATGACTGGCATAGGGGTGGTGAGAGGTCCCATCAACATCTCCATGGTTATCATACAAGTCAAAGTAATGTCAGGCCAAGATGCACCCAGACAGCTGTTCAGGAACAGGACTTAGGGCTTATTGTACGTACTCAGAGATAATGTATCCCCATGGGCTGCTCAGAAGTACACAGGGCTGCAGGTGCATGCAGGACCCAAATAGATTAAAGCAATGCATTATATGTTTTTTATGTAGAGATTTTTCACTTTTTTTTACTGACTTCATTTCTTGAAACGTGCAGTTTAAGTACATGATTTTATTTTCTCAGCTTTGGTCTAGTGGAAATGTACCCTCGATGGAATTTGAAGAGGTGATTTTTTTTTTAAATTATTAATGGTTTCCGACTTATATACTTGAGAACATGTATGTAGTGATGTAGTGGAGATATAGTTTCATTCTTTTTTTTTCCCCCTGCTCTAATTGTACTCCATTTTTATATTTAAGTTTACATAAAATTGCACCTATGACTGTAGCAAGTCACACTGGGGACAGCCCAAGGACACTAGCATCTCATCTTGGCACCTAAAGAATGATGATGGAGAAGTTATAAGAAGTTGGCACCCACATGCTGAATTTGCCAGACCCTATATTTCAGTATCAATTATGTCACTGGTCTTTGCATCATACTTGACAAGCTAACTAAACTGCTATGTTTTATGCTAGTTTTAAGCACTGACTTTTTAACTTACAGAGTTTTGGGCATATGCTACTCATTTAAAGCATAAAAACAAATCATTGTCAGACTTTTTGTTTTCTGTAATTGCAGCTAATTCATTATGATGAACAAACAGGAAAAGAAGGAAAAAGTACCCATGGATAATTACTTCTTTTTTAGTATGTTAAGGGGAAGTTTTACAATAAGGAGTGTATGGTTAGTGCCATAATTTCATATTTTCTTAAGAAGTACAGGCTTAAGGAATATAAGAACTTCTGTTTGAGGTTCATGCAATGAACACTGTGTGTGTGCTTCTATGTGCACATATGTGCAAAGCAAAGTTGTTTTTGTCTTGTGAGTTGTACATTTTTTTCTGAAGAAAAAAAAAGTAAGTTTTTGACTTTGATAAAGAATTCCTTTAGGTTACTGGGTAGTTATCTTTTAATAAAGGTGATTTGCTTAATGCTAAGTGATTTTTGTAAGTCTGCTTGAGATTGTTGCATGCTTGCTATGTGTCATCTTGAATTGGAAGATTATCCTCATTTCTGCTACAGTGTGACTGGGAACTACAGTTTAAATGTTCAGCACTGATAACAGTCTCTCTGTTTTCTAAAATCATACATTAAAGGGGTTAAAAATGCTTTTAGTCAAACTGAACTATTTAAGTAACAAAGACTATCACGTGAATATCACATCAGAAAAGCTACAAAAGAAAGTTCCCATAGTCCAGGTAAAATTTACTCTTTTTAGGTTCTTTTGCTTGAAATAATACCACAACAAAATATTAACTGACATCAAAAGGCCATTCTAAGGTAGTTTAATTTGCGGGACATCTAACAGAATGTGATATTCTGCAAATAGACTTGATCAAACAGAATCCGCATCCAAAACTGGGCTAGCCTTCTAAAAATAAACCAAACAAAACAAAAAATAAAGAAAAATTGGCCTTTTCTACTCTTTTCCTAACTGATCATAATAGCTTATTCTGTTTCACACTTTTCCCAAGAAGAAAAAGGGGGTTTGTTGTTGTTACTATTGTTATTATTTTGGTTTTTTTTTCCTTTTGTAATGTTTTGCATATATACACATAGAATCGTGGAAGAAAATTACAGAATTGTTTGGGCTGGAAGGGATCTTCAAAGACCATCTTGTTCAACCATCCAGTGGTGAGCAGTGACATCTTTAATTAGATCATTTTGCACAAAGCATCATCCACTCTGACATTGAACACTTCCAATGTTGGGTGATTCACAATTTCTGTAAGTAATCTTTTCCGGTATCTCACTAACCTCATTGTAAAAAATGTCTTCTTTATGCCTAGTCTAGATCTACTCTCTTTCAGTTTAAAACTGTTGCCTCCTGTCCTGTCACTACAGACCTTGTTAAAAAGTCTCTCTTCATCTTTCTTATATGACCTCTTTAGATACTGGAATTCCGCAATAAGGTCTCCCTGGGGCTTCTGTTCTCCACACTCAAGAATCCCAAATCTCTCTGAATGTTAGTGCTCAAAAAAACAACAACAAAAGGAACTAGAAGGAGGTACAGAGAACTAGTTCTTTTATTTTTTTAGGTTGAATTGTCTAACATGAGTGTACTTGTCATTGACTGAACTTGGCAAAGATTGTACAATCACAGGACAAGCAAAACTAAATTACAAAGTTCTATGTGTTCTTCTGTATTAAAACTACTCCACTAGAATGCATCTGCAACAATACTTATGTTCAACAAGTTTGATGAAATACTAGTAAAATGTTCATCAAGCCATAATCTTAATCTAGTTTGTTTTTTTTTTTAAAATCAACTAACCCAAACCGAACATGTAAGAAAGTAAAGCAAAAGAAAAAAGAACAACCACAAAATAATAACAATAACAATAGTAACAACAAACCCCTTTTTTCTTCTTGGGAAAAGTGTGAAACAGAATAAGCTATTATGATCAGTTAGGAAAAGAGTAGAAAAGGCCAATTTTTCTTGATTTTTTGGTTTTGTTTGGTTTATGTTTAGAAGGCTAGCCCAGATTTGGGATGGGGATTCTGTTTTATCAAGTCTATTTGCAGAATATCACACTGTTAGATGTCCTGCAAATTAAACTACCTTAGAATGGCCTTTTGATGTCAGTTAGTATTTTCATATCATGGATTAAAAAGGTTTTACTCATGGTTATTTCTCCTTAAGGAGCTTAAAAGAGAACTGACAGCAGAAATGTAATTCCTTTTCCATAACATTCAGAGATAACATTCAGTCTAAGTCCTGTAGGAAAAACTGTTCTAGTGACCACAATGAGTAGTAACTCACCCACATTCTGGTCTGCATCCTGAAGGCAGACAAGTCCAAACTATTTAATGTTATGTAGAATCTGTACTTCACACGAGATGATGCTGGCAACCTGAAAGGCAACAGTTTTTTGAAGTTTAGAACAAAAGATTTAACCCGCTTAGCTGTTGAAAGTCATAGAATCATAGAACAGTTACAG
>VWZO01000106.1:0-26433 GCA_013396975.1 Bucco capensis | reverse complement strand
AAAAAACCCAAAGTTCTGTCGGTGGCACCAAGTCTTGTGAGGAGAAGCTGAGGAAACAGGGTTTACTTAGTCTGGAGGAGAGGGAGGCTTGGGGGAAGACCTTCTCGCTGTCTACAGCTACCTGACAGGAGGTTGGAGTGAGATGGGGGTTGGTCTCTTCTCCAGGGTTAACAGCGAGAGGACAAGAGGAAATGGTCCCAAGTTGCACCAGGGAAGGTTTAGGTTAGATATAAGGAGAAATTTCTTTACTAAAAGGGTTGTTAAGTCTTGGCCCAGGCTGCCCACGGAGGTGGTGGAGTCACCATCCCTGGAGGGGTTTAAGAAACATTTAGATGTGGTACTTAGGGCCATGGTTTAGTGGCATGGGGGTGATAAGTATGGTTGGACTTGATGAGCTTAGAGGTCTCCTCCAACCTTCGTGATTCTGTAATCCAGAGTTATCACACAGCTCCCACACATCTACTGGTCAACCATCAGGCAATTAATCCAGGCAGGACAGTTACAGGTTTGTTTTTACTAAAAGACATCTTCAGAAAAAGATATTTTAGTACAAAAAAAAAGTTTAAAACACAAACTACAAGGGTTTTCTTCCCAGTATCAACACTTATAAATTACAACACATTGTTACGGACACTGCATTTAAATATGGAAACAAATTATAACAGGAAATCCATCTACAAGATCTAACATCCTACAAATGGCTATTTACAATATTTAGCAGCTAGGAGCTCTAGCACAGTAGTCAATATGACTTCAATAGGGCAGGATGCATGGGAAACCCCAAGATGGCAACTTGGCCTCCAAGAGGTTTTAGGGACCTGTTTTGCCCAAACACCCATCCCAAGAGCAGAGGCAATGCTGTACATCAGGGTGTGCACCTGATAGGGTGATGCAGTTCTCGTGCAGACACCCTGTTGTCCCATGGCCCTTTGGAGTAAGTTTTGAGGGATGCAGGTGGGACAGTGCTATTCACTCTGCAAAGCACAGGGAGTCCATTGGGAAGACAGCCCTCCAGGCTTCAGGGGGATTTACAGCTGACAGCAGGGCTGGTCCTGCCCAGGGACAGTCACTGCTCTGTACCTGTGCTGTCCTAGTGCTCATCCTAACCACCCCTCACCAACACTGGCAGGCTCCAGGCAGAGCTTAAGAGTCAGCCCTCCAGGATCTGACCTTTGTGCAACCAGCTGCAGGATCCCAGCCATCGTCTCCTGGAGCTGGAAGCTGTTTCCCCAGCTCCTGGCAAATTCCAACACAGCCAGAAAGACAGGGCTTCAAAACCATGGGGGCCAGGGAAGACAGGTGAGCCTGAGATCCCCTTTTGCACAGGGTGTTCTTCAGCCTTCCCACCAAAATCCATGTTTTCAGTGGATTGAAGTCACCAGAGCAGGGTCTGCACAGATAGAGCTGCCTAAGGCTCAGTGCTCCACTGCCCAGTGGGGAAGGGAAGCTCTGGGGGCTTTCACAGGAGGCTACATAGGACATCTTTGTGAACAACAGTGAAAGAAAGGACACAACAAGGCTCTGTACCCAACACTTGGGTCTGGGTACCAAAATGCTTCACACACTCTCCTTCCCCGAGCCCCAGCTCATCAAAACCAGCACAGAAGTGTTCAGACAGGACAGAAAGCACCACACAACTTGAACTTGCCGCAGCAGCACATCCTTCCACATGCTCTGGAGGTGGATCTCCCTGCTGGTGGCTCCTCTTCTAGTTTGGGAGTTCCTATCCAGGGGTTCAGCAAAATAGAGCTGTTTTACTCACAGCAAGGAGCTATGTCATGCCACTGAAGGGCTGCTAGCCAAGAGAAACACTCCTTGGGTCACTTCCGAGTGAGGGTGGGTTTGTTTTTTGTAAACACCAGCTGACAGAGCTCAGATCTGTGATCCACAGAGAAAGTCAAGTCTCAAGTGGCAGCCTTAAGACTCTGTTTCCAGTACTGCAGGTTGGATTTTCATGGTGGTGGACTTCAGAGGGTAATACCTGCCTTTCCATGTCTTCCAAAAGATGCCCTGTTTGCGTTCATGTCTCTGCCGGGGGATGGAGCGGAAGTACTTCCCATTGAGGTTGGCATGGCCACAGGTGCTGAACCACCAGCCACCTACCAAGGCAACAGATGGTTAGGTTTAACTCACACCCCTTTCAGACAGAAAACAAATCCCAGTTCAAGACAGCTGCCATTCCCATATTCCCCCACTTTTCCAGGGTTTCTGGACTTTATAAGACCACTTTGTACACACTTGGAGTCCCATACACTGGGAAACCTTTGCACAGATCCTATATGACTTCAGGATGCATCTGCAAATCCTCACTCCTCACTCTTGCATGCAAAACTCACTTAAAACCTTCAGCAGCAGCATCTCAGGCCTGAGGAATTGGTCTCTGCTTTGCTTGGAAGGTTTCCAAGCAAGGTGGCAGCCAGGAAAACTATTACAAAGACAGATGCTTGGGTCAAGACCCAAATCATGAACCTCTTATGGTTTCAGCTTCCCTCCTGGTTCCCTGCACTGCTCTTCCCAAGGATACAGCTTTCCTAGGGAAGCAGAAGATAGGCCCCTGGTTTTTGGTTGACAGTGACTATGAGCTAGCAGCATATCCAGGTGGCAAAGAATGCCAATAACATCCTGGCTTGGTTCAGTACTAGTGTGGCAGCAGAACTAGGGCAGGGATCATTCTCCTGGCCTGGGCACCGGGGAGGCCACACCTCAAATCCTGGGGTCAGTTTTGGGCCTCTCACTTCAAGGCCAGTTTGGTGCTGGAGAGCGTCCAAAGAAGGAAGAGCGACAAAGAGGTCTAGAGCAAAAGTGTTGTGAGAAGCAGCTGAGGGAACTGGGGTTGGTTAGTCTGGAGAAGAGAAGGCTCAGGGGAGAGCTCCGCATTCTCTACAACTCTCTGAAAGGAGGTTGAAGTGAGGTAGCAGGGCAGGGGGTTGTTCGGTCTCTTCTTCCAAGTAACTGTCCATTGCTGTGCAAGCAATAGGACAGGAGAAAATGGCCTCAAGTTGCACCAGGGAAGGTCTAGGTTGGACATATTGAACAATTTCTTTTCCAGTCAATTTCTTGACAGCTGTCAAGCCCTGGCCCAGGCTGCCCAGTGCAGTGGTAGAGTCACCATCCCTGGAGGGATTTAAGAGATGTGTAGATGTGGTGCTGAGGGACATAGTTTAGTGGTGGTTTGGCTGTGCTGGGTTAACAGTTGGACTTGATGGTCTTTTCCAACCTAAACAATTTGATGATTCTAAGTCATGATCAACATCAAAGGGGTCTAGACCCACAGGACCACTGTCTCACTCACAACCCCCAGCAGACAGCAGAGGGCTGAAGGGGAAGGACCCACCACCAAGAAGGAAGAGCTTGTACTGACCTGAGAGGTGCTTGGCACAGTTTGTGTCAGCTTTGAGGTCATTGTCGTGATCCCGAGTGGAGAAGGGCAGCTGCCTGAAGTCCCCAATGGCATTTTCTAGTTCTCCAGACAGAGGTCCCAGCAGACTGAGCATGTAGGCTGTGCTCTCACCACCAAGGCTGAACATAAACTGAATCGCCTGGGAATTTCCCTCCCAGTCTTCCAACTCAATCAGGAGATTGTATCTTCCCTCTTGAACAAGACGATGTATCTTCTCTAGACCCAGCCAGAAGTCACCTGAAACAAGACACATTGCATTGGCTGCAGAAACACAAACATGCCATGAAAAGTAGACACATGAACAGGCTCCAGAGATGAACAAGGATAGTGTCCAGGACACTGCAACATTTGAATCACTGTCCTGCAGGTGCCAGACAAGTCAGGAAGACCAAGGACTCTTGCTCTACAAGCAGTGTCCTCCCCTCCTCCTCACAATGCTGTGCTCCAACACACAGAGATCTCCAAGGGCAAGTGGGAATAAATTGTGCTAAGATACCACTTATCCCATGATAAGAAGATAGATGCCATCATCCACCTACCATGAAGATCTCCAAAGCCGTCCTTGTAGGTATCCCAAAGCTGGTCAAAGTCCACAGAGCCATCTCTGCGCCTCTGGATCACTGTCCAGCCACCTGTGGGCAGAAAAAGCAGTCATTGGGGGTTACCATTAGCAAGACCACCAAGAAAAGCATTGCAGGACATCTCCACTGCTTTACCTGCAGTCATGTCGCAGTAGACTTTGAACGGCAGAGACTCTGCAGGCTGCACCTGGAAAATGCCACTGCTTTGCTGCCCAGTCAAGAAGAGCTGGTGGCAATCCTCAGGGAGCTCTGCAGAAGGAAACAGCCATTGAGAAGATGGCCCTTGGTCCCACTTCCTCAGCAGGTTGCTCCTACCATGGCCCCAGCACTTGCAGCCCTGGCCACAAGCCCAGCCAGCTGTGCACAGTGGTGGCTGCAGCTCTGGACACATGCTGGAGCTGATGGCTCCTAACCTCAACGTCTTTAAATGCTGTGACCCTGTATCTTTTCATTTATCCAAACACAGCTCCTTGGGCTTCTGTCCAAGGCAGAAGCCAGGCGTTGGTCCAGCCTAGAGTGGCCAAGGCTGGAGAGCATGTCTCCTTGTCAAGGAGAGACCAGAGGAGCTTCCCAGTTCCCTCTGTGTCCACAGTAGGGAGGAACAGCCTGTGTGGGGTGGGACAATACCACAGGCAGGCCAGGGCCAAGTATTCCCATCCTACTCTGAGGCCTCCAAGGGCCACAGGGGCAGAAAGAAACCTCAAGTCCTAACACCAGGAAAGTACCTGAGCATCCAGCACATGACCTCTCGCTCCCAGTGACGGTGACAGCCCCAACCAGACATCCCACTGGGCAACCTGCCACCAGCAGGCAGAAGGCCAGTCTGGGGTGACCCTTTTGCCCAAGACACACTGACCAGGGCAGGGGAGCAGACAGCCCCAGCTCATTGCACAAGTGGATTGCCCAGGGCGAGGCCACCCCCCAGCTTTCCTCCCTCCATCCCCACAGTAGCCAGGCTCCCACCTCTCCTTTTGCCCCTGTAAGGACTTTGCCCAGAGCTGCCAGCAAAGCACCATTTCAACAGCACTGATAAAAGTCCATCCAGGAACCACGAACCACAGCACTTGGGGAGAGACAGGGCAGCGGGGGTGGGACCTGTAACAAAACCCAAGGCAAAAGGCCACCAAGGGATGTGCAGGAGCTCCAGCCCCAGGCTGCCGGCACAGTCAAGGGGCTCTTTGTCAGCCAGGACAGGTGCCCCCATCACCCCCAGACAAAGGGGGTCTGTTCTCCATCTGCAAGGACGAGATGGATTTTGGTGTCTCACAGCTGCTGCCAGCATGACCCCAGCACAGACGGGTGAAGAAACCTACAGATAAGCCCCAGGCTGTGGCAAGCTGTGGTGGGGAGCCAGCCCCCCTGCATGGGGGTAGCTGTCCCAAGGTCAGGCCTGACACCATGATCTGGGGTGGGGGTGGCAGTGGGGAGAAGGGCCTCCCCCATAGACATAGAGTTTTGCATGGGGCAGAAGGCAGGGAAAATGAAGCTTCTGAGCTGCTGAGGGCAAGAGTAGTTCCCACAGGGCATCACCACTTCCACCATCCTCACTGGGCACTTGGGGAGGCCTGAAGCTGTGTTGGGGTAAAGAGCAGAGCCACAACTGGAGGAAAGATCAGTGGAGGGGAACCCAGGGGACAACAGTGTGACACTGCCACCACCTTTCACCCATTACCCCCCTCAAACCCCACTTGTGAATTTTCCCCTCCTTAGCACAGGTAGCCCTGCAGTCAGAGCATCTGGACTCATGCTGTCATTCACAACCCTCATGCCCCCCAGCCCATGTCAGCATGGGACTGGTGCCACCAAGCCCGTCAGTGAGTGTACTTGCAGGACAATCATGTGGCCCTGAGCCCTCCCCTAAGCCCTGCACATATGGATCAAGGGTGAGGTTTTGCACGAAGGTTCAAAACCACACAAAGCTGCCCAACCCTGCATGGAGGCCAAGGGCATGTCTGGCATCCCCCTTTTCTAGATGGATGCAGCCAGGGAAGCTGAATGAGGCTTAGGGGAAGGAAAACTCACAACCCGACCTCATGGCCAGAGCTGCAACCACCCAGGCTCACAAGCGTGTTGCTAGGGAGGTACCAGAGGCTGCTGGGCTTGCCTGGCCTTGCAGAGCTCCTCACCTCCTCTCCCCCTGTGCCCCTCAGCAATCAACAGGCAGATGCTCAGTGGCCCCAGTGTGCACAACTGACCCCCATCCCTGGCTGGTTCATTGGGTTGTTTGGTTTTGCTTTTCCTGGGCCTTGGCCTCAATGACTACACTCAGATTTCTTCCTGGTGCAATAGGGACTTTCAAGCAGCAGAATGAGATGCAGCTGCTTGAACAGTCTCAGCTCAACCTTTTTGTTTAAGGAACATGCTCATTAGTTCCAGTTCATGTTGCACATCCGTATGGCACCAGCAGAACAACAAGACCTCCTGGCTGCTCTGGATGTTTTTCTTTCCATCTCCCTTTATTTAGCCAAACAAGAGAGAAGAATCAACAAGACTGCCTGAAGCTGCCCCTGGCATGGCACCAGATTTACCCAACAGGATCTCCTGACATGACTTGGATGTCACCACCTGGGATAAACACCCTTTCTTGAGAATGGCAGGGCATGCCTGGAGATGTTTGCATTACCTCTGCCTCACCCACCCCAGCCCAACCCAATGTTGGAGTCCCAGAACCACAGGGAAGGAGTGAGCAGGGCTCTGCCTTTCCCCTACTCGGCCAGCTGCCAGAAAGCACAGGCTCTGCCTAAAGACATGATCCTCTTTCTGCAAGTGATTAAACCTTTCACTCTCCAGGCTGCTTCAAGCCTTCAACTTTCACATGCTTGGCCCTGTGCCATCTCTGGCCTGAAAAAACTTGTGTTCACTGGATGCAAATAAAAGGGTCTTTCTGAGAGGGCTGCTGCTGGAGTTCATCGCTGCTCCCTGGGGCCCTCCCGTGCCGCGGCTCTGCCTGACAATAGGCAGGGAGCCACCGGCACAAGCCTGCTCTGAAAGCAGCCACAAGCCTCCCCAGGCAGAGCACGAGGCCGGCCCACCAGATACTGTGTCCTTTAAGATTTGCCAGAAAACTCACTCGACTTGCTAATGAGAGGAAGCCAGTTTGTTTTCTGCTGGCGATATCAACATCAGGGATTAGGCAAGAGAAGGGGGAAGCTCATGGCTCAGCTGGGTGGGAGGGAGTCAGGATGCCCAGGGCCTCCTGACTGGCGACAGTGCAGCATGAGAAGGTCCTGAGCTATCACTTCCCTCTGCTTTGCAGCTTACCCTGGGGCAGTGGACCCTCACTGCCTCCCACTAAACTTCACAAGGGTTACTACACCCAGCACCCATCAGCCAGCACAGAGCTGACAGAACAGCCTACATCTGCCACCAGTGGGTAGCAAAGACCCAAACCCATCTCCCTGCACCCTACATTCAGTATAACCTGAGAGCAGAGCAGCGGAGCAGGACTACTTGGTTGGACTAGATGACCTTTAAAGGTCCCCTCCAACCCAACGAATCTAAGATTCTATGGCATGTTCCTGAGGGTAAAGCACAAAGCAGCGCTGGGAAAAATGAGGAGGGAAAGATGTTTTGAGAGTTTTGTGGCTCAGTAGTGCTGCTCTAATAAAGAGAGACTTCACATAGCCCTGCTGCAGGCTGCCAGCCCCACTGAGCCAAGCACCAGGAGGAGTTTGGAGCTCTGCACCCGTTCTCTCTCCCTGTCCCTTCTGCAGCTCTTTGTTCTGCTCACTCAGCATTCAGGCACACCGGTGCCAGCTCCAGGCTCCATATACAAATTACCATGTGTTTTCCCATAGCTATCCTGGCATTACACCGTGGGCAGGGTTTCCCTGTGCATTCTCACCCTGCCTGGTTTCTGTTTGGCTCACACTGGGTATCCCAAGACAGCTGCACAGATGGAGCCAGCATCATGATTTAGCTGACATAACATTACAGCAGCTGCTCCTGGCCAGCAAACCCTGTGGGGATGCCAGTTCCTGTCTGGGAGGGAGGCTGCAGGACACAGCACAGCTAGGGACATCTACTCTGCTGCTCTTCACCTGGCAGGAGCTCCTCCAGCCTCCCTGCCAGCAGAGAGGACACTTCAGGCAGAGCCATGAGCTCTGGATGCAGCGTCCACTCACCTGCTCTGGTACGCATTTCCCAGGGCTGTGAGAGTCTCATGCCCTCACTGCCCAGGTTCTGGCTTCAGCTTAGCAGCTTCTGCTAAGGGTAGTATGAGCTGAGGCACTTGTCTTTCATATAAAAGCCCTAAATATGAGCCAAGGGAGATGGATGCACAGGATCTAGCTCTCCTCTCATGGCCCAAGGCTCCCTAACCCTCCACTAGCAGAGAAACAGAGAAGTAAATCCTGTCTGGTAAAGTGAGAGGAGATGAACAAAAGTTAACTTCAAGGAGTAGAGAGCCTCCTTTCCTGCCTGCATTCACCCCCTCACCTGCCAGCAGTGTTTTTTCTGCTCCCCACTGCATTCTTAGTATCAGGAAGAAAAATTCCTCTTAAATCCTTAAATTCCTGCTGGACTAATACTCCACAGGGCTAGGATCCTGCCCCTGCTCCAAATCCCCTCAGTCTGGCCAAACTCCCAAGCTCCGGTTTTGTGTGCAAATCTCACATCCTGAGCCAGGACAACTTTTGCTTCCAAATGGTTGCAACTGCTGCAGGTTTGCCCCAGCACCGAGGAGCAGGGCAGCATGGGCAGATACTCACTCTGTGTTGGCACAGGCTCCCAACTAGCATTCTGGCTCTGGTTGGTGAGGCTTAGGCTCTTCAGGTTTATCTTCCACTTTGGAGACTGTGTTCTGTTGTCCTTCAGGTGTAAGGGCATCAGTAGATTGACCTTAAAAAATGCACAAGTCAGAACAGTTTTAATCGCAGCTCCTTTTCAATGCCGCTGATGGGCCAAGCTGCCAGCCACTACCCCGTGACTGGAGCTGGGGCTGAACTTGCCCAGAAGCTTCAAGGAATAGGAGATACCTGAGGCTGGCAAAGCCAGAAATGACTGTGGCTTTTTTGCACCCATGCTAATGAGTTTATTCTGCAGATAAACACAAAGCAAGAGCCCAGAGAGGTTCTGTTTCTACACAGCAATTGCTCCTATTGCTCTGTGCAAATACTGGGAAAGTCTGCAGTTCGCTACCCTTGCACCAATGCTGCAGCACAAGGATGAGGGCCATGGCCTTTGCAGGGTGCCCAAAACCAGGAAGCAGTGGCACAGTCAGTTCTCTTGTCACCAGAGCACAGTGCCAGCTGGGCTGCCAGAGCGTTTTGTGACAGGGTCCCTGCAGCATGCAGGACCAGGTTGTGGTCCTCCAGTCTCACAGCAGGACAGGTGCGCACCTTGCTCTGGAGACTTTTAATCTGCAGATTCTGCTTGTCCAGCTTGTACTGCTGCTGCTTGATCTTCTGCAAGAGCTCCTCGATCCGCAAGTTCTGTGCATCCATCAAGGACTGTGTGGGAAAGAGCTAGGTGAACCCCACGGCTCTGCGGAGACTTGGCTGTGCTACCTGTACTGCCTGGAGCTAGGTGCGCCAGTGTCCCCAGCAGAGCTGGTCCTGATGGCTGCTCCCGGTGCCCCCAGGACCATCCACACGAGTGTCCCCCCACTCTCCCGAGGCAGATCCCACCCACTGCTCCCAGTGCCCCAGGAAGGTCGTGTCTTCCCGTGTCCTGGCAGGGCTGCTTCCCACAGCTGTCCCTGTTGCCCCGGAAGGATCGCGTCTCGTGGCTGCTCCCGGGACCCCTCCCTGCATCCCTCCAGGCCGGTCCCGGTATCTCGAGCGGGTTTGGTCCACTACTGTCAGTAACTCTCGGTGCTTGAGTGAGTCGGGTCTCCCCCACCTCCCGTATTGCTCCCGATGTCCCTGGGCGGATCGGATCCCTCACTTCGCTCCCGGTGCAGATCTGGGTGGGTTGGCCTCCCCGTATCGCTCCCGGTCCCCTCGGACCCGCTCCCACGGTGCCATTCCCCGTGCCGGTCCCCTTTCCCCCCGGGGCCGAGGGCGATGCTCACCTGCAGCGCTCCCAGGTCCTTGGCGCTCTGGTTCCCCGCCGGCCGTGCCTGCAGCGCCTGCCGGACGCGGCCCTCCAGCTGCTCCAGCCGGCCGTGGATCTCGGCTTTGTCGGCTGCCACCTCCTCTAGGCGCTGCCGCAGAGCCTCGGAGAGGTTGAGGAGCTGCCTGCCGCGGCCCTCCAGCTCCCGCACGCTGGCCCGCAGCCGCTCGCCCCGTTCCTGCGCCCCCCGCGCCTGCCGCAGCAGCCTCCCCATAGAGCTGTTGTGGGCGCTCAGGCGACTGCCCAACTCCCGTATCTGCCCCTTGGTGCGGTCCACGTGCTCCTTCAGGCCGTGGCCGAGCTGCAGCAGCCCGTGGGCGATCACGTTCACCTCGTCCCAGGAGGCGAACTGCGCCCGCCGCTCCTTGCCGCCTCCCGGCACCGCCCGCTGCTCAGCAACGGGCCGCCCCGCTGCGGGTGCGGGTCCCGCTCCCAGGGCTGCCGCCGCGGCGCACAGCAGCAACAGCATCGCTGCCCCGCTGAGCTGCATGACTCCTGTCCGCCTCCAGTGCGCACCCCGTGCTACCGCGCCCCCGCTTTTATTGCCGCCCGCGCACCGCGGCGGGGAGGACCCCAGGACCGGCTCCTCCCCGCCCGCTCGGCCCCGCCGCTTTGTTCGCCCTCCCCAGCCGGCCCCCGGCTAGGGCCGCCCCGCACCAGCCACCAGCGACAGCCCCGGCTCCGAGCCTCGTCCGCCCTCCCTCCCGGGGAAGCCTTGGTCCCTCGCCTCTGAGCCCTTCCCGCACCCGTCCTCGCACCCTGTACCATCCCTGTCCTCATCCTCATTCCCATCCCCATCCCTGTCCCCATTCCCATTCCTGTCCTTGTCCTTGTCTCTGTCCCCATCCCCATTCTTATTCCTGTCCTTGTTCTCATCTCCATCCCTTCTCATCCCCATTCCCATTCTCATCTCATCCCTGTTCCCATCCCCATCCCTGTCTCTTTTCCCATCCCTGTCCATCCCTGCTGACCATCATCCCCACCAAGCCCTGACACTTGGTCCTCCCACCATGGACCCCCTAGCCATGGATGCTGCCCAACCATGCACCTGCACCCATGTCCTCACCTCTGGCCATGCCCCTCTGGGAGCTTCTGGCCTTGGGGTGTGTGTGCTGCAGTCATGGGATTCCCAGGCCATGCTCTTATGGGTGCTGGGGGCCCTGGAGTGGGTGCCCGCTGTGGGTGCAGAGTTCTGCTGGATGGCCCTGGCATGGGTGCCTGCTGCAGGCACAGGTCTGCTGGGTGATGTCCCACAGGGTGCTGCTAGCCCTGGGAAGGGTGCACACTTGCAGTCAGCTCCTCTGCACACCTAGGGTCAGCAGGACATTCACTCTTCCAAGTTCTCCTGGACTCCAAGTGTGCCAGGGATAAATTCCTCCCCCCTCTAAGGCTTCAATCATCCCCTCATGAAAATGTGCATCTTATCTGATTTGCAACTGTCTTGGCCTCTGGTTATGAGCTCTTGCCTTTTCCCTGTGGCTTAAAGATATTTTCAGCCTGTTTTTCTCCCCATGAAAGAATTCATGCACAGGGATGGAGCTACTCACCTCTCTTTCCAGATAAGAGAAGATGGAGCCTTCTCCTCCCTCCCTGCTGCAGGTTTCCTCCTGCCCCCCAGTGCTCCACCTCTCCTATACATAGCTAGAAAGGAGCTGTATTCCCATCCGCAGGGTCCTTAGGCACTAAATCCCCAATTCCCACCAGTCTCTGGGCCCTGATGGTGAGTCTCCATGGGAGCAGGGCTGCAGAGGGCTTGTGCCCAGCTGGTCTTCGCTCAGCCCCCCAGACCCTCACAGCAGTTCTGCCTCCAGCCCACAGCTTGCCCAGCCCAGGGACAAGGCTTTCCACCCTGCCTGAAAGCACCTGGCAGCAGGATTTACCCTTCCAGGAATCCTCATGTCACCTGGGGGTGCAGGTAGGGAGATGGCACAGGAGCACTCGCCATTGGGAGCAGCTTTGCTGCCCTGCACAGCTCTTCCTTGAGGCTTTTTTACCAAAAATCTGCATTTGAGATCTGCCACTCTATTCCACTACAGTTAGGCAGAGCTGATTTTTAAGCCCAGCCTCTCCCATGGCACTCCAACTTGCCAGAGCGATGACGTGTGCTCCCACAGCTTCCATCAGCCAAACTGAATTTCCTGTGTCCAAGTAGGCAACCAATATCCAGGGTTTCCCGTCCGTTTCCTTTGCAGGGCTAAGCTCCCCAGTACTGGGTGTCTCTGGTGTAGGTGTTTTTATGTACAAGGGTTTAGGAGGCTCCTGCAGGAGTCAAGACTAGCTGCTGGTTCCTGGTTCTGAGCTGTTCCCAGGAATTTCCCAGGCTGCTGCTCAAGGAAAGGGTGAGAGAAAAGCCTCAGGGCAAGCACCTAGCAGCACAGGGAGGAGTCACAGATGTAGGAGCTAGGGAAGGGGGAATTAGGGAAATTTCGGCAGGCACAGAACCCAGAGAGCCCTCACACCCCCATCCCTGCCAGCAGATGCTTTCTGCTTTATTTCGTGGTGAGAAGGAATCTTTCAAATGAGGAAAAGAAGGAAAAAAGAAAAAAAGGCAGGAACCACTGTAGGGAGAAAAGAAACAACAGAAAAAATGAATTGTGGTCCTTGTTTTTTCCAAAACTTTGAGGTCTGCAGGGCCTCTCTGCTGCGGTTTCTGCAGAGGAGCTGGGTATGTGTTGGGAAGGGTGATGGAGACAGCTCATCCCTTAGCAGGGTGAGAGCAACAGGCTTCTCTGTGGGGCCTGGAGTCCCTGTGTGGCACCTTGGGGTGCAGCTGGCTGTCCTGTGCCCCCTGCACCACCATGCCAGTCATGCCAGATGTTGTACATCTACACCCCACAAGGGACAGATTTGCTGCTGTACCCACCACCACCTCTGAGTGCTGAAGGGGCAGCCAGAGATCTGCCAAAAATCCCTAGATGGGGTTGTATCCCCCAAAAAATAACAAATATTTTTCTCTTGGTCCTGCCAGGTTTTGGCGCTCCAGGAGAGAGAGAGCTGGCAGCAGCTGTGCCCCTGGAACCCAAGTTGAAGCAGCCAGTGTCCCAAGAGTCCTCCAAACTGGGAAATACCAAACCCTCCAATCACTGAGGCAAAGAGGGAAGCACAACTTGATATGTTTGCTATTGCTGCGGGTTAACAACATCAGGTGAAATGAATCCTGTTTGCAGGTCCCCTCCCTGCCCTGCCATTACTCAACACTGGAGTTGTTCTGGGAACCATGGGGTTATGCTGGGTGCCGAAGCAGACATGTTCCCGCTGGTTATTTTCTGCATTTGCAGCACAAAGCTGGGGCAGGAGAGAGATGATGTAAGAAGCTGAGGTCTGTTGAGAAGCCACATGATTTATGCATTTTCCTCTGTCTGTATTTTCCTATTGGGACATGTCCAACTTGCCTGGAGAAATACGAATTTTTAACATACACAAATGAAATGTCCCTCAAGGGTCTGAGCTACCCTGGGCTGCAAGTGACCATGGGGCAATGGGATGATGCTCTCTGCAGAGCTGGATGCACTTGTGTTTTAAAAGAGCTTAAAATGGCCTGGCCAGGGAGGATTGTTCTCTCAGGGCATTCCTCTGAGCCAAGAGGGAACCCTGGTCTGCCCTGTGTGGAAAAGGTCTGTGGCTGAAACCCCCATGGGGTCCCAACTTCCCAGCTTGAGGAGGGCTGAGGTTTGCTCCTGGAGGGATGAAGGACATTTTAATCAGCGCAGCAGAGTGCACCCTACAAGGACCCTTGTCCTGGCTCAGCAGACCCTGCAGCTTTTTGGGACCGTGGAACAGCCCAGGGAGCAGGAGGGCATGGTGGCCCTTGGGGCTGTGCCTGGGTCTCTGCATGCTTCATCAGGGCTATCCTCTGGCTGGGTCATCTCCTGGTGAGGGAACAGTGGACTCTGGGGGAAGTTATTTGTTGTGGAGGTCTTTCTGCAGGAAAAGGGGTCACTCTCATCCCCATCACTATCCTTATCCCAATCACTACATGCATCCCCATCGCCATCCCCATCCCTATCTCTCTTTCATGCAATGGGGGAGCCCAGCTGGCTGGGAAAGGGTTAGGCTTAGTATCCCCAGCACACACCATGAGTAGCTCCCTCCATGCAGCCGTCAGTGTGCTGGCAGCACATCCCCATCTCCATCTCCATCTCCATCTCCATCTCTATCTCTATCTCTACCTCTATCTCTATCTCTATCTCCATCCCCTTCCCCATCCACATCTCTCTTTCATGCAATCCCCCCAGCCCAGCTGGTTGTGAAAGGGTTAGGGCTAGTATCCCCAGCATACACCATGAGTAGCTCCCTCCATACAGCCTTCAATGTGCTGGCAGCACATTCCCAAGTCCATCTCCAACTCCTTCTCCATCACTATAGAAGCATAGAATCATCGGGGTTGGAAAGGTCCTTCAAGATCATCAAGTCCAACCAACAGCCCTACACTACTCTTATCCCTAAACCATCCCCTGAAGTGCCACATCTACCCATTTCTTGAACCCCTCCAGGCATGGTGACTCCACCACCTCCCTGGGCAGCCTGGGCCAATGCTGCAACACTCTTTTGGTGAAGAAATTTTTCCTAATATCTAACCTAAACCTTCCCTGGTGCAACTTGAACCCATTCTCTCTGGTCCTATTGTTGGTCACAAGCGAGAACAGGCCAACACTTGCCTCTCCACAGCCTCCTTTCAGGTAGTTGAAGACAGTGATAAGGTCTCGCCTCAGCCTTCTCTTCTCCAGGCTAAACAGCCCCAGTTCCCTGAGCCTCTCCTCACAAGGCCTGTTCTCCAGACAGGCCTAGTTGCCCTTCTCTGTACACTCTCCAGCACCGCAATATCCTGCAGTGCCCAAAATTGCACACAGTGTTCAAGGTGTGGCCTCACCAGCGCCAAGTCCAGGGGCAAGACCACTTCCCTGTTCCTGCTGGCCACACTATTCCTGATACAAGCCAGGATGCTGTTGGCCTTCTTGGCCACCTGGGCACACTGCTGGCTCCTATTCAACTGGCTGTCAATCAACACCCCCAGGTCCTTCTCGGCTGGGCAGCTCTCAAGCCACTCCTCTCCAAGTCTGTAATGCTGTTGGGGGCTGTTGTGTCCAAAATGCAGGACCTGACATTTAGCCTTATTAAAACTCATATAGTTGGTCTTTGCCCATCACTCAAGCCTGTCTAGGTCCCTCTGCAGGGTCTCCATACCCTCAAATGGATCGACACTTCCACCCAGCTTAGAGTCATCTGCAAACTTACTAAGGGTACATCTCCATCCCCATCCCCATTCCCATCCCTATCCCCATCCTCATCCCTGCCCCCTTTCCCATTCCCATCCTCATCCCCATCCCTGTCCTGCTGTCCGGTGCCCAGCAGGCTGTGAGCAGGCAGGCTGCTTTGTTCTCTGCTGTTCTCCATCCTGCTCCTTCCCCCACTGACCCCACAGGTCACTGTGCAAAAGTTCAGCCTGCATAAACTCGCATGAATTCCTGCAGCTCCTGAGCCCTGGGCTCACATCACCAGGAGGGATGAGGAGATGCTGACTTACAGGAAGGCTACTCATGGCCTTACTTTATTGTTGGAAACAGCAAACATCAGGGACACTCCAGTGAGCTGGTAACAGGGCATATGTGAATTATGCTGTCATGGCTCCAGCCATAAATTTAGGTTTTCCAGAGGAACAGTTATTCTGATTCAGTGGAGATGAGGAGACATCCAACAGGTATTTCCTACCAGCCCCTGGCTGAGTGCAGCAGCACGTCTCACCCAGACAGGCACTGGCAGCATTCCCAGCTGGAGCAGGCATCTCAACTGCCTTGGTCTCCACTCAAACCTGGTCCTGGCAGTGATTTATTCATTCTTCAGCCACAGAACTGAGCCCTGCTAGTAAAACAGTTCTGCCTGCTACAAATCTGACACACAAGAGTCATTATTCCCATTCTTTCCAAGCATGAGCTTTACTGGACCAGAAATCCCATCACTCCCTGCTCCGGAGCAAGGCTATGTGGCTTTTGACCTCAGCACATGCTGGTGAGGGACCAGCCTGGCTCCTGAAGCCCCACCATGACCTGTCTGGTGGCCAGGTTGATTGTACTCCAACCCTCACCGACCCAAGGAGACTGGTGACAGTGGGGTGGCACGACAGCCTGGGCACCAGCTTTGTCCTTCTCCAGGGCCAGGGACGCCCTTTCATCCCCATCAGTGAGTTCACGAAAGAAGAAGCTTCTGCTCTTGATGGTGCTGCTTCTTGAGCCAAGATGAATTTCCAAGAAGATTGAGTAAGAAACATGGAAAATTTATTGCAGCCATCCTGCCTCGGTGAGGAGCAGCTTCATCAGGAGCTCATCCATGTCACCTGGGCTCCATTCCCACCCTCTCTCCTCTGGCATTCCCTGCCGCAGCCCTGGGTAAACCTCTGGCCCAAACAAGGGGAGAAGACAATGATACCCAAGCTGTTATGTCCCCTACAGCTCCAAAGGATGGAGTGAGGGTCACAGCCACCCTGGGGTTCCTCTGACCCAGAAAGGATCCCAGGCACTGTTGGTCTGTAGCAGGGAAGCCCAATTTCACATTTCAGAAGCTGACATGAAGGGCCCACAGTCTTTCGGTCCAAGCAGCCTCCTTATTTTCCTGACAGGGCTCGATGAAGGTTATGCAAGTCTTCACTACATTTTATTCTTCCTGCCATCCTGGGGCTCCTCAGGGAGCGCTGGGGTTACTGTGCAAAAGATCGCACATGCCAGAAGGCAGGAAACAAGAGAGCTCAGGTTAACGTGGAAGGCTTGATAGCCAGAGAAACCTGACCCTTATTTTTACAGTCATCTCTCCATTTGAACAACATGCCTTTTGAATTAGGAGCTCTTGCTGGCTGGGCTTGCAGCTCATCAGTGCAGGGAGCTCCAGGTCCCCCACGGGATGAGGCTGCCCTTGGCCTGCTGGGTTTGCTCCCCTGCCTGTGTGGGAAGAGCCAGACCACCAAAACCAGGGCTGGGCTCTGCTCTCCCCGAGAGATAACAGTGGCTTCCCTTTCATTAGCAACCTTTGGCTAGTGACAGAAACAGTGGCTTTGGGAGAGCCTTTGATAGGCATGGTGCTGACAGATGATTTCTTCACGTTTACAGAACATCCTATCATTTTTTTCACCATTTCTGGAAGGAGATGCCCAGAGCCACTGGAAGGAGAGAGCTGCTGCGGCAAACATGAGCAGTGAGCACATCTGCAGTCCCATTGGCCGCCTGTTCCCTTCTCTACCACAGAGATGGGGGTGGTTCTGGCACCACTCAGCACTTATCAGTCAGCATCTGCCTGTGGCCATGACCCCTCCATCCTGCTGGCACAGCCTCTCATGGTCTGGATCTCCTGATGCAGTACAAACGGCTTTTTTGGCTGCACCATGTGGTAAATCACAGGGTCACTCCTGCTGCCCAGGAAGGGTTTCAGCCACTCCAGGATGGCTGGCTGTGATGGCCCTTGGAGACTTGCACTCCTGTCTGATACCTTTCTGGGTGAGTGCTGGATAAGAGCTGCCTTTGCCTCATGGGCAGTCCTGCACAGCCTGTTCTTCTCTCACTTTGCTCAGGAGTTTGTTTCCCACTGTCCCCTTCTCCCCTGATGGCCAAGTCCCTGTCCCACCAGGATGCTCCCAAAGCGAGGGACAGTGTGAGCTGCTTGGAGCCAGGCTGGCAGCACAGAGCTGGCCCTAAGGCTGGGATACTGGTGTTGGTTTTGGCTGTGCTGTACCCACGGCCAGCAGCAGCCACCTCTGTTGAGCACTACACTGGGTCCCTGCCTGTCACTGCAACCCCACAGGGCCACATCTGCTTTTGCACCCAAGAAGGGACCTGGTGGCTTCCAACACACACAGGAGAGGGCTGCAAAGATTTAGATGGTAGAATGCTATCCTGCACCCAGCACTCAGCATCTACAGGTACCATCCTGGGGCATCTGGCATCCAGCTTTTCCTTAGGTCCTCTTGCTCAGCCTGGAGAAGGAGCATGTGGGCATATATATACATAAGTCTATGGGACCTGATGAGACGCACCCCAGAGTCCTAAAAGAATTGGCTGATGTAGTCACCAAGCCTCTCTCAATAATATTTGAGAAGTCTTGGCAGTCAGGTGCAGTCCCTAGTGACTGGAAGAAGGGGCATGTTACACCTATTTTCAGAAAGGATGTAAAGGAGGAGCCTGGGAACTACTGACCTGTTAGCCTTACCTCTGTGCCTGGGAAAATCATGGAGCAGATTCTCCTAGAAGGTCTGATAAGGCACATGGAGGAGAGGGAGGTGATCAGAGACAGTCAGCATGGCTTCACTAAGGGTAGATCCTGTCTGACAAACCTAGTGGCTTTCTATGATACTGTGACTACCTCAGCGGACAAGGGACAAGCTGTGGATGTGATCTATCTGGACTNTGAGAAGCTGGCCATGAGCAAACAGTGCACGCTGGCAGCCCAGAAGGCCAATGGCATCCTGGGCTGCATCACGAGAAGCATGGCCAGCAGATCTAGAGAGGTGATTCTGCCGCTTTGCTCTGGTGAGAACCTCATTTGGAATACTGTGTCCAGTTCTGGAGCCCTCAATACAGAAAGGACATGGACAAGGACATGGAACTATGTGGCTCAGGGGTGCCTAGAAATTGCTACTCCGTTGCAAAGCACAATGAAAACGTAAATCCTGAGTATGGCCCAGTAAAATCCCTTCACTCCAACAGAAGGAATCCAAAACAAGATGTTTCTCATCAAAGTGGCTGAGGATGCCATGATCATCATCACTGACGGTAACTCACCCAAGACCATGGAGCACTGCAACTACTCCATTTCAGCCAAAAACTAGAGTTTGTGTTGGGAAATACTGCTTTAAAATTGAGGCTTTGGGATTCATGTCTGCTAACTGATCATTTCCAAAATTCCCTTAAATCAATACCCCAATCAGGTAATATCTTCCTTCAGGAGAAACCCTCTGAGGGGGCCAAGAGCAAGACACAGAGTGGACCAGTAGGGAGGTCCCAGCCAGGAACAGCACCTGCACTCCTGGACAAGGGCAGAGCTGGGGACAGCCCTGGGCGACTCACTAGCCTCAAGGGTGACTTTTAGTGTGTTAGATGTTTGGGAGGATTTCTGTTTACCACCGCAGGAATGACTGGCAGGCAGTGCAGACAGGCAGGGCAGGGGAAACCTCTTTTGCACACATTGCTGGCAAGCTCTGCTCTCATCAGGATTTTCTCTGGAGCAGCAAGAGACCAGCAGTTTCTGATGCAAGTTGTTGCTGAGTGCAACAGGATTGGCCTTGGAGCTCTTCATCCAGGTAGGGATGCAGCAGAGTAATTTCATGTGCTTGGCTGATAGAGCTCTAGTAGAATAGATTTCTTCGATTATTTTTAAGGGCTTAGAGCATAAGCCTTATGAGGAAAGACTGAGGGATCTGGGCCTGTTCAGTCTGGAAAAGAGGAGAATGAGGGGAGACCTCATTGCTCTCTATAACTACCTGAAGGGAGGTTGTAGGGAGGCAGGAATTGGTCTGTTCTCCCTGGTAGAGAGTGATAGGACAAGGGGAAATGGATTGAAACTGCGCCAGGGGAGGTTCAGGTTAGATATTAGGAGGAATTTATTTACTGAAAGGGTTGTCAGCCATTGGAACAGGCTGCCCAGGGAGGTGGTTGAGTCACCGTCCCTGGAGGTGTTTAAGAGATGGCTGGATGTTGTGTCGGGGAGCATCATTTAGTGGGGTGGTACGGCTAGGAAAAAGGCTGGACTCGATGATCTTCAAGGTCTCTTCCAGCTGTAACTGTTCTATGATTCTATGATTAAGTTCCTCCTTGCTGTGCATGGGTCCCCAGGGACACCCTGTCACCAGCCTCACCTGGGACTCCACAGCAAACCTGAATGTCATTAGGAATGCAGTCTCACAGCAGGACCAGATGGCCCTTGGGACTCAGGTATACCTCAAACACCAAGGGAGGTTCACCCTTGTGTTGGGGCAGTATATGGTTTGTTCCAGCAGCTGCAGCACTGCCAATGCCAGGCTCAGCCCTCCTGGAAGTTTCTTCCACTCTGCGAGTCTGGGGAAGTCCCCAGCCCCATCTGGGTGCAGTATGTGGGTGCTGGCAGGCACTGGTGACACACAGGCAGCCTCGCAGGGCTGGGAGCTGCTGGCACTGACCTGCTGTTTTCCAGAAGGTGCTTAAGTCTCAGTGAGAGAGTCACAGTTGCTCCCTGCACACTGCAGGGGAGACCATCACCGTGACTTCAGGGCTTTGGTGAAATCCAGCCATGCAGCCGGCAGCACTGTGCCAGTGCCTGCGGGGAGCCCAGGCAATGCTCCTCCAACACAACCCCTACACAACTGCATCCTGTAAGTGTTGGCAACCCTCTGCTTGGAGCTCGTTGGGATGATTCTGGGGGACATCAGTGGGAAAAGCAGGTGGGAGGGACTCTGTCCTCCTGGCTTCTGTACCAGGATGGTTTCTTCCTCTCCCCCAAAACCTTCTAATACCCTGAGCTGGTGCATGGGGTGGAGCCATGCCTGGATCTGCAGCTCCTTTACCCTTGGACTTCAGTACATGGTACAAAAACAGCTGTCAAAAAAGAGGAGATATGACCTTTGTCATTTGAATAACTGTTTGCTTTCTCAGCGCAAGTACAGCCTGTTTGGGCATTTTGTGGAAGGTTCCAGAGGCTCTGAGCCAAGACCAGACAATTTTCACTCTCTCTGGCAGTTGTGAACCGGCCTCTTAATCCCTGCTCAGGGAGATATTTAGGAGGAGAGATGCCTTCCAGAGACTGCAAGTACACACTCTTAACTTCCCAATGTGTCTGCATGCCAGAAATGGCTCTCCTGTTTGACTGCCCGACCACAGGATGTGAAAGAGGAGGCTTTAGGGATGGGAAGGGAAGAGAAAGGATATGCTACAGGGGTGGAATGGGAAATGAGAGGATGCAGGTATGGGATGGAAGGAATATGCTGCAGGCATGGAATGGAATTGGATGGGGTAGAGCATGCTGCAGGAATGGGATGGGGTAGGTTGCAGGAATAGGATTGGATAGGACTATATGGAATGGGAAGGCTGCTGGGATGGGATGGACTCAGGAATGCCACAAGCTGTTTAGGATTTAACAGCAAATCCTCACATCATGCTGCTGTTTTGAAAGCAGAAAAGGAAAAGATGAAAACCTGGCCTCCTGCCTTCGGGGGCTGCAGCAAGGTGCTCAGACTTTTCTGACTCCTGGGTAGCTGAGAGCCTGGCCAGGGACCTGGATAGCTGGGAATGAGGTGTCTGGCTGAGCAGGCACCCTACTCCTGGCTGCAGCAGGGACCCTGAACCATGACAGAGCATTGTTGCCCATGACTGAGTGCTGCCAGCCCCTGACCGTGTCAGAGCCCTGCCCGTGGGTAACCCAGCCTGCACCTGCCACTGTGACCTTTCTGCCCAGTTTGGTAAACCCAACTCAGAGAATCAAATTAGAAGCAATTAAAGATTAAACTTGGCTCAGGCTCAGATCAAACTTTCTACCAATTTTAGCTGCTTGTTGCTTTGGAGATGGTATGCACTGGAGTTCAACTGGTGATGCAACACGGAGAGTGGATTTCTGCCAGTGCAGGGCTTGCAGGCCAGGAATAGACACAAGGGTGTCTGGTGACTGGAGTGGGATGAGCCTGGGTTGGAACCAAAGTAAACAGAAAGAGCAGAGAGTTGGGTGGGTCCTGCAAATACGTGATGTCTCATTTGAAAATTGGCAGCTCTATTTTCTGCTTCTTGATTTTACCTCGATTAATTCTTTCCCTCTTCCAGAGTAAACCAGGAGCTTTGGAGGCCAAGGAGAGATACAAGACATCATTTTAATCTTCCAGCAAAGACCCTCAAGACCCATCGGCTCAGGAGGGATGCCTGGGTCCTCACAGAGCCACTCTGATGCAGCACAGGGGTGAGCTGGGGGCTGATGCAGCAGGATGGGTTCACTGGCTAACGTGTCACCCCAGCAGCACCCAGAGAGCTTCCATAGCCTTTTTGGCCCATCTCAGAAGCTGACTCATGGGCAGCACAGCTCGATGCGAGCAAACAGGCCTGAGGTCAGAAGCAAGGACAGTAGCGGGCAGCAATGCTGAGCTATGGTACTACTCAACCCTCGCCTCCCCTAGGAAGGCAATCCAGTGGTGACAGGCCCCTCAGCAGCACCCATGGGTGCCAGCTGGCAGCAGCCCTGCAGTGAGCTCATCATTGCTTTTGGCATGCAGTGGCAAAGAGGGAAACCTCCCTCCTTAAGGCATTTCCCAGCTGAGGCATGCTTGCACCCCAGGATGGGACCAGGCAATGCTGCAGGGGCTCTGTCACCATCTTGCAAACTGGCCCTGACTGATCTCAGGCAATCTGATCCCCTCTGACAGACACAGAAAGACCCTGTCCCAGTGCCATGCCACGGCCCAAACCCTGCCAGGTGGGTGTGCAAGCCAGCGAGCCACTGAGCAATCTGTCACCCCAGGGACACCATGGCTGAAAAGAAGTCAAGCCCTTAGCCACCCACTGCCAGGAGGTCATTGATGCAGAAAAGTAGGGAATTCCAGCCTCTGCAAAGGCCACGAGCAGTTTTACTGTACTCTCTGATTTCACTTGGAAGGGACTTGGAGAAGACAAGATGCCAAGGTGATGGGCAGTCATCTAATAGCAGGGACAGCTGGGAGCTTGGAGCAGACAGCCTGCCTGGGACATAGTCCTTTGCCTTCACGTGCCTGAAGTGGAGATGAGCATGAGCAGCCCTGGTGCCTGGTGAGTGTCTGAGCCACCATTCCTCAGGCCAAATGTCTACATGGGCCTGAGCTGAGTGGCATCCTTGCCTGCGGTGCCTGCACCGACCGGGTCACCCTGATGTGCAGCAAGTGCCTCAGGCACGGCTCCAGCTCTCCAGACGGCTGCCAGAGAGGCAAATGCCACCCCTCATTTACATTAGCCTGACAACATCTCCCCATAACTGCCCAAACAAATCATTCAGAGCTGGGAGAGCTCCCTAATTAACGCAATTATTATTAGCGATGTCAGGACAGATTTGCAGAAGGCAAGTTCAGAGTCCCTGTGCCTGACAGCAGAGCAGCAAGAGGGACAATGGGACCATCCCACACGACCGAAATGACCTCTACATCCACTCTGGGGTCCTGACTACCTCTGGACTGTGGGAGCAGGGACATGCCTGGGTACCAGATGGGTTGGACAGGCTGGACAGGCATAGATACTGGCACGGGAGCCTTTGCATGGGGCTGAGTGAGGCCATATTGCCCCCAGTCTTTCCCAATGAGCCAAGAAGCCTCCTTTGGCTCGTACCCAGGCAAATCCTAAGGAAATCAGGACCTCCATTATTCAAGCTAAGACTCCTGGTGATCCCAACATCTGAAAGTTCAGGGAGAGAAAGGCAAGAAGGTTCTGCTGTGTGGAGGGAAACGTGTCAGCCATGCTGTAGCTTGGCCTCTTCCCCAACCCCTCAACTGCTCTGGCTCCTGCCTGTGTGCCAGTGGCTCCACAGCCCCTCTGCCATATCTAGGGTGTCCCCTGGGGTGCCTGCAGCAGCTTGTGCACTGCCAGAGCTCCTGCTGCTTCTGCTCCCCATGGAGTACTTTGAGAGGTGCCTGATTCATCCTCTCAGAGCGGAGATAAAATGGATTAAGTCCTGTTGAACACTTGCCAAAAGAATTGCCGTTAGGCCCTGGAGAGCTTAATCTCCACCACACTAAAAGCAGACAGGCTGCAATGTGGCTAGTCCTGTCTGCCAGGGGATAAACACCCAGGGCAGCATTTCAGGGAAACTTTTGGAGGCTATGATACACACCTGAAAGTGTACATGCTGTCCAGAGAACCCAAGGCTGAGTGCTGAGCTCCACACTCGCCCCAGTACCCAGGGCTGACGTAGCTGAGCATGATGCAAAGGACTGTGTTGGCCACTGGAATTTCATACACCTGCATGCCTCTATTCTCCCATTTCATGAGCTCATCTCCAAGGTTCCTCCATCCTGGCAGCATTATCTCCTGCAGATTAGCTCTTCAAACCTGTCCTTGCCTGCGTGCCTCTCGGCTGACTCACATTTGTTATTTCCTGCCCTATCTCTGATTCCCTTTGCTGTCCTCACACTACCTCTCCCCAAGGTCCACCTCTTCTCCAGGTATCCCTGACCCTATCACTGTTGAGGGACCAGCTTCTTCCCCAGCCTCCAGGCTGATTTTGGAGGATGGTGATGTTCCCTCCCATGAAGACAGAGCATCAAAAAGTCAGAGCTCTCTCTCACTGCCTATGATGAGCAACCCCAAATGCACCTCAGATGCTGCCCAGCCCCCTGCCCACAGCCCCCTCCATGGCCTTGCATGAGGTTGGGGTTGGTGCTGTGCTAGCATCGCTGCTGTGGTCTGGGGGAGGCAGCAGCAGTCCTGTGACTCACCCTTGCTGGGGAAGAGGTGGTGAGGCTGGCCTGGGCTTTTGGATCTCTTTGAAAATCTGGGCCAGGCAAGCTGGTGTTTGCATTTTAGTCAAATTTTGGTGGTGAGCAGAAGGCTGTGTGCCAAGTGCCAGCCAACATGGGGAAACTGGCCCCACTGGCTTCATTCCACTGCCTCCACCTCTTAAGATCTGGAAGAGAGGGAACAGTACTTGTCAACCACATCCCAGTGGAGACCTCCAAATGTCCACCTGTCCCACAAAGGCTATTTCTGAGTTCATTTTTCTGCTGGGTGCTGGGAAGAGGCAGGGCAGTGGCAGTATCCCAGGACAGCCTGGGAGGGATGGTCACAGGGTGGGGTCTGGAGCTCATCACATCTTTCTGTCCTGGAAGATGCTAGCATCCCTGATGACATTTACTCGAGGGTTTTATAGTGAGGAAGGGACTCACCAGCATCTTTCTCCCAGCAGTGCCATGTGGGTAAGTCAAGCTGTGTTAGTGAACAGTCACTAATATCTCCAGCCTTCAGTCCTGAGCCCTTCCCTCCAGCACCTTGGGATGCTCCTCACCCTCAGCTTCTTTTCCACAGGTAATGAACCCTCATTCTTCACTGCTGTCATCCCAGCCCACAGACATCCTCTCCTCTTCCTTGCCTGTCCCCTCCCCTTGCATCCCACCAAGCCAGTGGCTGCCTGTGGGGAGGGGAGAGGACAGCTTTCCCCTCTCCACCGGTGTGGACTGGGCTGGCAGTGGCACAAGTGTCTCAGGCAGGTTAGTACAGCTCAGAGCCTTATCTTGTGACAGCCTGTACAGACCCAGCACCAACAGGCAGGGACAGCCCATGCCCATGTGTGGCAGCAGCCAGGGCTCTGGTGGTGGCAGGTCCTCTGGTGCAAAAGCCAGCACCCCTCCAGGGCCACTTTCTGGCAGGGCTGAGTCCAGCTGTCAAGATGGTTGAGGGAGGGCTGAGCTCTCCCAGTTCTCCCAGTGCAGCCCAGGATGCAAGGGACCTGCATTCCAATCAAGTCTGGCAGGATCCCTATGTCAAGTCCAGTCAGGGTGCTGGGCATTGGGCACTGGGACTGTCCCAGCTTGTGGGATAAGCCAAGGCACCAGTGTGATCCACAGTAGGACCTGAGGGCACCAGCTGCACCAGCGCTGAGCCAAGAGAGAAGTGGTGGCAGCATGGCTTGGATGTGATGTCGGCACATGAGGAGATGGTGGGTGGTGATGGGCAGATGTAGGTGAAAGTTAAGCCCTGCTGGGAAAGATGAGCCATTCTCAGGCTCCCTTGATGTGATTTTTGCAGGAGCAACATGTTCCAGCAGCACCATAAACACAGGGAAAGAATAAACTCGCCTTTATCTACCCTTGGGGCCTTGGGACCATCCAAATTAAGAAAGGAAGAAAAAAACAACCCCAAAGTGTTTGTTTTCTAGCTGAGCTAAAATCAGAGCAGAAGCTGGGAGGAGGAAATTCAGCCCAGACAGGGGCAGGGTGGGATTCTGGTACACCTCTCCTGTCCCTGGTGCCACCACACACCCATGGGAGACCCTCTTTCCTGCCCTAGAGCCAGACTCTGCACTGGAATGTGTGTCCAGGGCAGTGGTCCCAGTCACAGTGGGAGATGGTGTCTCTGGCATCACCCTCCCCACAAGGGTAGAAAAGGATGCTTAACAGGCTGGAGAGCTCCAGCGTGATAACGATGTGGTTGCCTGTATGCCAACACCCTGCCCTACCTTTTTGGGCAACCTGCCTGGAGTTGTGTCTCCTCTCCTGGGCCACTCACAGTCCCTAACTATACCAGCCCTTCAGCAAGGGCCTGTGTGCCATTCCTTCAGATCTCACACTTGTGTTATAATCCCAGTTCTGAGTCACTGATCTGTCCCTAACTTGGCTCAGCATTGTCCCTTGCATAGGCAGAAGTAGGTTCCCAACCTTCTGAAGTCTTTCACATGACAAGCTGCGGGGGGGCACTCCTGAGTTAATGGGAAGGGGGGGCTAGTAAG